>JARQOC010000006.1:362245135-362456966 GCA_033576535.1 Allobates femoralis
CACCCGAGCCTGATACCCGAGTACCCCAGGGCCTGGGGCTCGACACAGGCGCTCGCCCTGCGCTGGTGAAGCTGGGGTGCAGGTGCTCGCCCTGCGCTGGTGAAGCCGGAGTGCAGGTGCTCGCCCTGCGCTGGTGAAGCCAGAATGCAATTGCTCGCCCTGCGCTGGTGAAGCCGGGGTGCAGGCACTCACCCTGAGTTCATCAAGGAAGGCAGAGCTGGTGGTGACGCTGCTATTGTAAATCATGTCACTCGCACACACAGGGACATGATAACATTAGTGGGAACACTTAGGCTATGTTCACACTGGGCATTTTTGCTGATTTTTTTTCTGCAGGTAAACCTGATGTTTTGATATTAAAATAAGATTTCTTGCAAGCACAAAACCTTCACTTTTTGCCTTGTTTTTGCTTCGTTTTGCCTCATTGATTTTCTAGCTGTCACATTACAAAACCGAGGAATAATCCATAGACTATTCTTTTAAAAATACAGCAAAAACCTGTGCAGGTCCAATGTGTGTGCTCAACCTTTCCTGAATCACACAGGCTTTGCTGGGAATGAAAAACGCAAGTCTAGATTATCAAAAAACAAGGTAAAAACGCAACAAAAACACAGAAGAAACTCCCTGTGTGAACATGGCCTAAGTCTGGGGTAACAACACATCCATGACTGGTCACCACTGATTAAAGGAGTTATACGGAAATTTTATCCCCCTGTTGTGCCTGACACCATTGACCTGTGTTCAACCCTGCCACAGCTCGCTCCTGCCGGAGACAGTACTGGTCCATGGAAGTGGCGGGACAGCCAGTATCCTGCTGATTGACAGTCGGCTCTTCGCTACCTGATTGGGGGAACTGACTGTCAAGCAGCGTGACATCAGTGAAAGCTGCAAAATCACTGACAGGAGCGACCTGTGACAACTCAGGTAAGCGGTGACCGGTGCCGAACACAACAGGCAGGTAGGTGGAAGCTACTGCCTGCTAGTGATTACACACAATTTTTTTTTATATAAATCCCGGATATGTTCTTTAATGTCACAGGTGCAGTTCTGAAATTTATTTTAGGCGCATTCAAAAACGCATAAAGAATAAAAAGTGGCTTGTTAGGAAGATGACAGTATATACACAGCTCCACTCTATAGTCCTCAACACAGTATATAGTGTGGAGCTGTGTGAATCATTGACTGCAGCATACAGTATATTGTGGAGCAGTGTATGCTGTGTATAATTCTCCTTCCCGTAATTCTCAGTATAGGCTCTAATTTTGTGTGTATGTATATTTATACATATTATACAACACTGAAGTCATATGAGCGTATGACTCGTGCGAGGATCACATCGCACCGCCCGAACCAGCTGGCAGCTCTCCTGACCTGAAAATGTCAGATGCATAGAAGTACATGAGGCAATCATGCTCAGATCAGGAGGCCGCGGGGAGGTGCAATCCTTACATAATTCCTATGCTACACATTGCACAGTACCGCTTCTCCTGTCCTGTATACTGTGTGTAATCCTCAGTATGTATATATACACTGCGCAGCAGCACTTCTCCTGTCCTGTATACTGGGTGTAATCCTCAGTATCTGTATTATGCTGTATATATACACTGCGCAGCAGCACTTCTCCTGTCCTGTATACTGGGTGTAATCCTCAATGTCTGTATTATTCTGTATATATACACTGCACAGTACCACTTCTCCTGTCCTGTATACTGGGTGTAATCCTCAGTATCTGTATTATGCTGTATATATACACTGCACAGCAGCACTTCTCCTGTCCTGTATACTGGGTGTAATCCTCAATGTCTGTATTATTCTGTATATATACACTGCACAGTACCACTTCTCCTGTCCTGTATACTGGGTGTAATCCTCAGTATCTGTATTATGCTGTATATATACACTGTGCAGCAGCACTTCTCCTGTCCTGTATACTGGGTGTAATCCTCAATGTCTGTATTATTCTGTATATATACACTGCACAGTACCACTTCTCCTGTCCTGTATACTGGGTGTAATCCTCAGTATCTGTATTATTCTGTTTATACACTGCACAGTACCACTTCTCCTGTCCTGTTGTCAGAGGTGGTATTGGACATTGATTTTCAGCATTTAACGATTGTTTAAATTGATTATCCCAAATATGGAAATCATCACTTCTCTTCTGTACAGGTGATGACTTGCCCTTTGCTGTGGATCTGACCGCTGGGACCCCACAATCCTGAGAAACATGGCTTTGAAGAGCACCTTGTAAATGGAGCTGTGATTGATTATTCCCTCTGCTGCACCATTCACATGTGGCTCATCGGATAACTCCTTTAAGAAAGTGATGAGGCCACGACAATGTAAGAGCAAATTTCACTGATCGGGACTGATGGGTGTTATAGTATGTGGGCTGGTGGGGCTTGTTTTCCAGGACTGCTTTTAGGTCCCAGTCCGGCCCTGGGTGTAGGCCATTTTTCGCTCCTTGTGCTGGCCTGGCCCACTATGAGGGACTGCGGCACGCCCTTTTGCCAGCACATGGTTTCAGTCTTTTAGGGCCATCATTGTTTAAGCCCAAGAAAATACAGTCTATAAGGCGCACAAGACCCGCTTTTATCATGTCGGTACATCCTGTTCGTGATCCCAAAAGCTACCTCGCCCCTGACTGGGACCATGGGGTAGTTAAAAATGGAAATTGGAAAAAATGGATAAACGAAAATAAAGCAAAAATAAGAGTGTCGTGACGCCAACCTTGGAATGCGGCCGGTATAGCCGCTGCTGTAGTCAGGTCCTCTGGGGATATTGGGAGTAGCAACTAGGATGTTAAGCCCTCCACTGGAAGAGCAGGTCCCCAGGGCAACCATATAGTCTGGTGTACTACAGGGGTGCAGTGTTCACAATCATAGGCAGTCTCCTGCTTCTGGATTCCCAAATCAGTCTACCTCCTCTCAAGTGCAAGAAATACAATTACAGACAACATAGAGCTTTAACCGGGTTTACTCTCTTTTCTCGACAGATGGTAAAGTTTACAACAGTTCAATAGCAGATCCAGTGTGGTCTAAGCAGCCAGGATTGTTCATCTGCGTCACCCCGTTTCATATCTCTTTCGGGCCTTTTCGGTCTGTCTGCACGCTAGCTATGATCCAGCGGTCACTGGCTTTCAGTGGGTGACCTACAGGTCCCCTAGCCCTAGTATGACGACCTTCTCTTCACTATGCCGGAGGTTGGGTCTTGGGACATAAAGACCCCGCACCCCGCTGGTGTTCGTGGTTGGAGCATAAAGCGTCCTGGCCAATTCAGCAAAGCCAGCACTCTGGTTCCGGCTCAGTCCCTCAGTGTCCACGCTAATTCAAGCACACCTGGACTCCTTCTTTCTCTCACCACGGTCTACAGCCTTGGACCCGGGCAAGCCTCATAGTGGAAAAGGACGCCGGGTCCGTCTCCTTGCAGTGCTGTCTGGTGGTGTTCTCGCCTCTCCTTCTACTGACTGGACTTCACTCCTCGACTTCCCTTAGCTGACTGGCTTACTGAACTTGGTGTTGTTACCTCCCCTAACCGGGTGTTTCTCTAACTTTAGACCCACCACCTGGCTCCTCCCGCTATCCCGTTGCTTAGGACTGATCAGAAGTGTGTTGGGTGTTTGTGTGAGGAGACCGACTTACCAATCGTGGCTGCTGCGCCATCTAGCGGCGACCGGTCCGCCGGGGCGCCACATGCAGATGTGAGCAAAGCCTTAGGTCACGTGCCCACTGTGGTGAGTCTTTTAGTTCAGGATTTATAAGGGGTGCTTCACACTAAGCGAGATCGCTGATGCGTCACAGTTTTTGTAACGCAACAGCGACCTCACCAACGATCTCGCTATGTGTGACAAGTAGCAGCGACCAGGCCCCTGCTGCGAGATCCCCGATTGTGTTGGAATGTCCTAGACCATTTTTTGATCGTCAGGCTCCTGCTGAGCAGCATGCATCGGTGTATTTGATGGGACAACGACCAACGACCTCAATACTACAGGTTTGAGTGACAGGGTCCCAACCACCGCCGTTTCATTGCTGCGTCTTTGGTGAGATGTGACTGTTTGACATCTCACCAGCGATCGCATAGTGATGCACCAGCGATCCCTACCAGGTCGTATCATTGTCGTTATCGCTGGTGCATCGCCAAGTGTGACGGAGTCTTAAGCTAAAACCAGGAGTGGAACAATAAGAGGAAAAGTATAGAAGAAACACATCACCACTTCTGTATTTTCTACTCCCTCCTGGTTTTGGCTACAAATACTGAGGTAAAAAAAACTCATCAAATACTCAATGTGTGTACATGGCCTTTCTTATTTTATAATGTCTGTTGGGAGATAAAAAAAAGTGGCATAAAATGTGCATCAATACTGCATAAAAAAGGAGGAAACAACAACAAAACTATGGGGCAAAAATGTATTGCTATGGTGTATTTTGGTGCAGACACCTCTATAAAAAAAAAAAATGCTGTGTTTATGCAGTTAGCAACATGACTCAAACTAATTCATACATATTAAAGTATGTTGTTACATTATGTTACAATCATTTAATAAACAAATAAGTAACAAATGATTAATGACTGTAATGCCAATACAGCCATACTGTATACACTTTAGGCTGCTTTCACATATCGATTTTGTGAAATCCGACGCTGTTCGATACAAATCGGACAGCATCGGATTCAAACTGATCCCTGCAATCGGGTGCCAAATAGGCATCCGATTCAGACAATTTGCAGGATCAGTTTGGCCGGCTCCTCCTGTCATCTCGCTTCTGCCTCCTGTCACCTGTTCTCCCCTGCTCTCCCCCGGTACTCCCGCTTCTCCCCTTTGTTTCCCCCTCTTCTCCGGACCAAAAAATAAAAAACATCTTTATTCTCACCTGTCCACGAGTTCCCCGGCGTCTCCAGCTATATCTTCTGATCCTAGGACCTCGCGTGATGTCACAGTCACATGACCGGTTACCACGGTAACCGTTCATGTGACTGACATCACAGCAGGTCCTACAGGCAGGAGGTGCTGGAGACGCCAAGGGACTCGTGGACAGGTGAGCATACATATTCTTTATTTTTAACCCCTGCTTTACTTAATTTTACTTCCGCAATGTATGTATATACATTGCGGAAGTGAAATTAGATGGTTAGGAGCAGTTTTAGTGTACTGAGCATGCTCAGTACACTAAAATCGGGTCCGAGGAGACATTAGATGCTTCCTCGGAACCTGCTCCATAGTGCCCCATGTTAAAAACAAGGGATCGGATCGGATATGGCCTTATTGCCATCCGATTTATCAGATCCGATTCTATCCGATTTTTGATTTGGGTGCAAAAATCTGAGCAGTCTCCGATTTTTGCACCGGAAAGAAATCAGAAAAAAAATCAGATCGGACGCAATTCGGATGCCATTTAGTGCACATCCGAATCGGTCCGATCCCCATAGGATTATATGGGGGCAAATTCGGATCCCATGCTGTCCGATTTATATCGGACAGCGTCGGATTTCACAAAATCGTTATGTGAAAGCAGCCTTAGGCCATACTGCCAGTAATATTTGTTCAGTCCACAAAGCAATTTACTCCAGACTGTGACTCCTGGTGGTAAAGCAATGGTTTTCATTCCTAGTGACTTACAGAGGTATTGATTAACCGGAAGTCAGAGAAAGCACCCAACTGAACTACGTAGTATTTCACCGTTTCTGGGTGTCACCTAGGAGCCCTTCTGAGGTCACAGCTTTGCCTGTATGGTGCGACATATATGAAGATCCAGAGGTGGTTTCCCCTCCTGTACTGCTATGGCAGGACCTGTGCACCAAGATATGGCACCTACCATACAATGGATAAGTGCTCCTGTCTAGCCTGAGGCAGTATCCATTTACTTACCTGACAGTTGTTAACACTTTTATACATATGGAGCTGGGCTCCAGTTTTTCAAGACTTCACAATAGTCTATTAATTACTTGTGTTTATTCTCTCTTTGATTTGAAGGGTACTGCCCTATTTTTTCAGATCCCCATCCTATTGCTCCCAGTTGCCATACCATTTTGCTTTTTAATAGTGACACAGTCGTAAAATTTCTTGAGGTCTACCCTTAGCTTCTCCGATCCAAGAACATACAACAATCCTTGCACTGTCTGAACAACAAAAAAGATGAAATGCAAAGTCATTTATTTGAAGCAGGAAAGAAAATAGACCATGGCACTCCCGGACAAAAAGACCATAATACCATAGAACCCAGGTCTGTCAGATTGTATAGAATGTGCACGTTCTATGCATTCTTAATGTTTTTTAAATGAAACCTGATGAAGACTTAATATTTTAACCGAAATGCGTTGTGTAGTCTTATACTATTACAATAAATATATATTTTTACACACTTACCTGGATTCTATCAGATTACAGGCTTTTTCTCTGGGAGCACCAGTGTTTTTTGTTTTACTTGTTTCTCATACAGAGACTGATAAATTCCGACGGAGGAACTTGGTTCAGCTATACACCACATAGCAGCAGAACGGGAAAGGATCAGACTGAGGGTATCTCAAATTGGGATACCAGACATGTGCATTTGCACCTACCCAGGGTAAGTACGGTACATAAAAATTCCAAAGATTCTTTTATTGCCTTGGACCAAATGCTAGGCTCAGATCACGCCACACTGTTTTTTCCCTTTCTATAGACATTTTTTCAAAGTCATTTATTTGAGTGTGAGCTAGTAGCAACAGAGTGAACTTTGGCCAAAAGAGAGGTCACACAACTAAAGTCACAGTGCATCTTCAAGCCTAATTTTAACATTATGGTCTGGATCCTAATGGAATTTTCTTTTAGGAGGACCTAATTTTAGTTTAAGACCCCTGATCTAATGAGTGATAGTTACACTAGGAAAACTGTCTCTTCATTTTGTTTGCTTCAGGACCTTGGCAATTAGAAATTTGTGACATACAGTGCTGTGCAAATTAATTGGAACAAAGCATTTTTTTAAGTAAGGGCCCCTTTACACGCTGAGACTTTCCAGCGATCCGACCTGGCCGGGATCGCTGGAAAGTCTCTATGTAGTCGCTGGTGAGCTGTCAAACAGGCAGACTCACCAGCGACCAGTGACATCGTGGAAAGAACATAAACTAGTCTTTCCACGATGTCGAGCTCTCGCTCCTGACAAGCTGCGGTAAGCGGGAGCAGGCTGGTAACCATGATAAACAGAGGGTATTTAAGCAGCGCGCAGTGCCTAGTTACCCGGTGTATACCTTGGTAACCAGCCTTCTCCACTTCCAGGCTGGTATCCAAGGTACACAGCGGGTATCTAAGCACATCGCTGTCCGTAGTTACCCGCTGTGTACCTTGGATACCAGCCTGGAAGCGGAGAAGGCTGGTAACCAAGGTATACAACAGGTAACTAGGCGCTGCGCGCTGCCTAGATGCCCGTTGTTTATCATGGTTACCAGCCTGGGGAGTTCGACCAGACCAGCAGGAGACCAAGGACCAAAAAAAATGGTCCTGAATGACGTGCAGCGATCAGCGACCTCACAGCAGGAACCAGGTCACTGGTGCGTGTCACACACTGCAACATCGCTGGCGAGGTCGCTGTTATGTCACAAAACCTGTGACGTTTCAGCGACATCACTAGCGATGTTTGTAGTGTGTGAAGTACCCCTAAAATTGTAAGTTGGTTACCAGTCAGTGATTCAAACCAAATCAGAAAATAACAGCTAGCTGTCCCCTCAGCTTCAGTTGAGAGCTTGTTTCTGTGAGGAGTGGTTTAGTGTACTTTTTCTCTCAGTGTGATTTGGATATTACCCACGGAAGAGGTTCTAGAATTATTAAATCTTAATGCACATACAAGTCTTACTGTAAGAAAAAATCGCTTCCACCATTCGTATTGGAAAATCTACCGTTTGAAGAATAATTCGCACACACAATGAAACTGGATCGTTTTCTCCAAAATGAAAATGGAGATGTGGAAGAAAAAGGAAAACGACACCAAGAACTGATAAAACACTTATCAGAAATAGTAAATTAAGGCAAGAAAAATTTGCTTTGTCCAAATTAATTTGCACAACACTGTATATACTATGGATGCTTGTGCCGGAGTATATAGAATATTTGGAGGCTGCTGCTGGGCTGCCACATCCTCCAAATAATAATATATACAGCCCAGCACAGTTAGCAGCCTCTATCCTTTTTCTTCCACATTTCCCGTTTCGTTTTGGAGAAAACGATCCAGTTTCATTGTGTGTGCGAATTATTCTTGAAACGGTAGATTTTCCAATACCAACAGTGGAAGCGATTTCTCTTACAGTCAGACTTGTATGTTCATTAAGAGTAATAATTCTAGACCTCTTCCATGGAGTAACATCCATTTTTACAGGCACGAATCAAACAGAGAAAAAGTACACTAAACCACTCCTCACAGAAACAAGCTCTCAACTGAAGCTGAGGGGGCACTATGCTGTTATATTCTGACTTAAACCAGTCTTCCTTGTTACTCAAGGTTGTACACTCACACCTGTTCAAAGCAGTTAAAACTGGTTTGAATCACTGACTGGTAACAAACTTATGATTTTACTTAAAAAAATGCTTTGTCCCAATTAATTTGCACTGCACTGTATCATACCAAATCATTGTCTACAATGAGACAACCTTACATTCAAATATTAGCGCTTCTCAATGAATTAGAATATCATTAAAAAGTTAATTTATTTCACTAATTCAATTCAAAAAGTGAAATGCATGTATTATATAAAGTCAGTACAGAGTTATCCATTTCAAGTGTTTTTCTGTTAATGTTTGATGATTATGGTTTACAGCCAATTAAACCCTAAGATCATTATCTCAGAAAATCAAAGTAGGGAGGATGAAGCATTTAAAATCACGCTGCTGTATTCCATGAGACATCAAAGGGTGAATATAATATTGATTTATTAGCCAACATGTTTCAGGACTCCCAGAAACACCCTGAAACATGGCAATATGATACTGATTTTTTGATGATTTTCTATTTCATTGAGATGGACTAGTTGTGAAAGGAAACCAACCAGCAGGATTTCATCATGAAATGTAAAGGCAGGGTAAGGGTATGTGCACATCAGTCGTTTTGTGGGCTGCTTTTGGACGTTTTCCATCGGCGTTTTCCGCTCAGTTTTATTTTAATTTATGTTAATCCTATCCTCCGGTTGGATAACATGCTAGTCAATGGATTTTAGAAAACTCTGTCTTCACTAGAACGGTTTTCTTCTGGTCGTTTTCAGTCAAAACTGAGTTTTCTCAGTCAAAACTGAGTTTTTCCACCGGTTTTCCAAAAATAGAGCAAGTGACTTCTTTCCTCCGTTTTTCCAGCGGTTTCAGCTGATCAAGTGCACAAAAAACTCAGTTTTCAAAACCGCCGAGAAAACCGCCGAGAAAAGCGCTGTAAAACCGGGCGGAAAACGAGCAAAAAACGAGGGACACTGCTGAGCACAGAAAACTCAGTTTCTGCTAAAAAAAAACCAGGTTTTTGGACGGACTGCAGAGATGCACAAACGTTAGATGTGCACATACCCTAATACTGGTACTAGGAGGGTTAATCAAATCATACCTTTATTTTCCACATTGCAAAGGTACAAAATTTAGTGCAGCAAGGACTATGTGGGTCGGCTCTTTCATTATGGTTATCCCGTGTGTGTTGCTCGGCTGTATGTTACATACCTTCTCCCAGTCAGAGCCGTTACTGTTAAAGAGGACCTGTCACCCCCCCTCCTGGATTGCAATCTAAATGCAGCACTGAATGCAGCATGTATGCTGTATTCAGGCAAGGGGGCCCCTTGTGTGTCTGGCTGCTCTCTGTACCCCCAGATATATTGTTAGGAAAACTCACTGTTTGAAGTCAGGAGGGCATTCCCTGGGGCTGGAGTCAGGCCTATTCATGGGGCCATTCCCACCCCCTGACTCCTTTCTTCTCATTGCCGCCTCCCTCCAGTCTGTTATGCCATCCTCGTCCGCGCCTCCTTGTGCTCATTGACACAGGCGCAGAGCGAGGCATTCTTTGTTTTGATCCTGGACGCCTGTCCCGCCCTCCGACGTTAGCGCCTTTGCCCGTCCTGCTCCATCTTCAACAAGATGGCGCTGGAGATAGCAGTATGCACAGGCGCAGACTCCGGTGGCATTGTATTCAAGTGACTGAAAGGCGTCAACATTCCAATGCATGAGCGCTGGACCTAACACTAATGGCGCCGATGGGTGGGGGGGGGGTGGAGGTATACCGCCGAGCAACCCACACAGTGAAGGACAATAAAAAAGGCTTGACCCACTTAAGCCTGCCCCTGCTGCACATGCAAATCAATTGCTGCACTCATTTCTGAACCTTTGCAAAGTTTTTCCGGTAATAACACGATCTGGAAAATGAAGGTTTGATTTGATTAACTCTCCAGTATGGGACTGTCTTTACTTTACATGTCAAAATTCTGCTGGTTGGTTCCTTTCTAAGATGTTCAAACAGGAGACAAAATATTGATTAGGGAAACAAAGATCACACAAACAGGTTTTTGTTTGTTAACATGAATCCAAAAGACAATCTTCACCAAGTTTAAATAAATAAAAAAAGATCAATTATTTAAATTAAAAAAGAAAAAAAAAAAACACTCTACAAACATTCCTTAGGACTCTTGGGTCAACTGGTCCAACATTGGTCTCTGGCATTTTAAATTATAAGAGGTCACATGTCGACACAATACATCATTGCTACAGGACAGGTGTACGGAGACCACCATGGAAGTAGTGCAATAAGAGCACTATAGGCAGGCAAGTACAGCATGTTTCTTTTTTTGTTTTTCATTTTTAGTCATCTAGATTTGCAGGTTTGTGGATAATCAGCAGCTAAACCAGCAACAAATGACAACATGCAGATATTCTGTCCAAAACTCTTACAAATTCATCAGCATTCCGTTTCATGTAAACCTACCTTTATACATACAGCACCGTAGAATCAATGGTGCTCTAAAAATAAAACATCTTTCTGTGTGCACTAAAAATATTTGCATTTGAGAATCAAAGCCCTAAAGGCCACTTCACACACAGATATCTGAGTCCAATATCTGAACAGATCTCTGGTTGCAGTGAAATCATGGATACATTGCTCCATTTTGTGGCTGTGTACAACATGGAGCAATGTATCCATGATTTCACTGCAACCAGAGATCTGTTCAGATATTGGACTCAGATATCTGTGTGTGAAGTGGCCTTCAGGCTCCTTTCACATCAGCGGTTTGCAGAGGTTTCCGGCAGATGGCGCCACATCTGTCGCCTATCGAATGACTTGCAGCATCGGTCCGGCAAGCCCCATGCATTCTTTATGGGGCTTGGGGTCGAGCGTGGCAAGTGCGGTTTGCCGTATCCAGCAGATCCAGCAGTTGCGGTGCGGGAAAAAAAAAAACGCTGCTAGCTGCGGTTTTTTGACCCGCCACGACTGCCGGATTTGCTGGATCGTGACAAAAAATCGCATTTGCTGCACGTGCCGCAAACCGTAGAGAATGAATGTGGGCTTGCCGCAGGTGTACCACAAGTCGGCCATTAGGCGGCAGATGCAATAAATCTGCCGGATCTGCCGCATTCAGCGAAAAGCGCTGGTGTTAAAGCAGCCTAAGACATGCATTTAGGCTGAAATCACACTGTCCGTGTGACATGCAAGGCAGTCAGACGAGTCTCAGACCTGGAACGGCCTCTCCCTGTCAGGACAGGAATGTCAGCTGCTTGTATTTCTATGCAGCTCCACACTCCCCGTCCAGAGAGGGGGAGGCTGTTCAGGGTTAATGATCCGACACCCGTCTGAGAGACTTGCCTGTCAGTCGGACAGTGTGTTTCCAGCCTTATAGATTGGCTGATGGCAACCATTGAACATCCATTGATCAGCTGCATGCAAGGCAATCATCAGCTGCTTAATGGCCTGTTTAGAACCACACTTCCATGCGCACAGATCATCATATTCTCGGCAGCACATCTTCAGATTACACAGGACAATGTGCTGCTGAGAATGATGATTTTTAAGGCAGTTTAATAATTCTCACCTGATGAGCGTGTGCTCTGCTTATTCTCTGGGTGATTGTTTAAACAAGCAGTTAATTAGGAAACGAGCATACCCTAGAATGACCATTCCGGATAACCAGCTTGTCCAGGTTGACCTCTACAGTGAGAGCCAACCTAATATGGCTGGTAACAGAGTAATAAATCACTTTCTTCAGAAAATTTGCAAACACTTACTGCCTAAATTAACAGGATATAGGCCCAATCCTGCCTAGTTTATGAAAGAAATAGGACTTTAAATGAAACTTTAGGCATCTTTTCCTCATGTAAGAAATTAAACCGAGATGGCAGACTAGTCAGACCCGGATAACGGACTTCCCTATTTTATATGGAATGATTGTTGATATAATTACAATTGGTTTGACATGGCAAAATACAGGCAGGCAAGAATGTACAATGTATATATCCGAAAATAAGCACAATACCTCACCTCCAAGATTCATGTTTATTGAATAGTTTGGCTTTCATATTGCACAACAGAAAATGTTCCATTTTAGTTCTACGTCTGCTTGTATTTAACTCCATAAATCAAAAATAAATACAATAACTATGAACTTGGGAGCGTCCAGGCAACTTATAGATCACTGGAGATGATTAAATGTATAGGGGGCAATGTGGGAATAGCAGAGTGGTATGTGGGACTGTGTTTGCAGAAATCAATCTTGCAGGATGGGGCCTACACATCCCCCACCTCTCCTCACTCCCTTTAATAGGATCTCATTTAGATGTAAATAGCCACTTACTGAAAGATTCCGGTTAGTATGGAGCAGGGGTTGGCACAAGATCTCAAGCGAGATGCCCCTTTGATGCATCACTACAGGCCTCCTCTTGCCTCCTAGAGAGGAGGTGTGGGGACCAGGGGGGAGTAGGAAAGGGGGAGATGAGTCTCCTGTGTGGATTTGGTTTTGTGCCTGACACACATGGGTCAAGTCTGCATTAACCCATGTCTTGCTAATTTGCATGAAAATAAAAGTCTCTAGTTAAAAAAAAAAAAAAAAACAGTTGCAGGAAATTTCACAAAATGACATTAACCCTTTCCCCGAGACCCAGCCGGTAATCCACACGCCGATCGCTCTACCAGTTGGCAATATGATCACCGGATTTTTTTTTTTAACTTAATTTCAATTCACTTCTTATTGTAGCAACACTACCAAGTCCTTGTGTGAATGTCTGTTTTCTCCTGCACACAATAATCAGATTAGGGAGCTGACCCCCAGTTCACTCAGAGGTATACATTGGTTATGCAGGCTGCTCTGGGTTAACCCTGTAGGTGCAAACACAAACTACAGTGAATATGCTCTTACTGTAGCTATCCACCTAAAGCAAAAAAAAAAAAAAACACAAGTTAGACACTTTTCTGACCTCCAGCCTCACACCAGAAGACTGGATCCATCTAATCAATGACAAGGGGCCATCAAGAGGTTGCATGCCTCTTCTGCGGGATCGCCTATAGGGTTAACAGAAGTTTGGCATAGGGTCAGCAGCTGGATGATAACCTCTTGGTGCCTTCCTGCAAAAACTAAGTGTAATGGCTTACTATAGAATAGATTATAAATACCTCAATACACCCTGGGCCTCTGGTAACAAGATAGGACCTTAGACATCTTTATACTGATTCCATCCTTCTCACTTATCGAAGAAAAATAAAATTTAAGTTTCCTTTCAACTTTCCCCACCCCTCCATCATCTCCCTCTTCACTTTCCACTGGGCTGGACCATCCTGCTATCAGTCTGTCTGTCTGTCTCCATCTATTTTGGATCTCCCTGACACATGTCCTGTTTTCTCAAACCCTCAGGAAACCTCTGTCCAGTAAACAAATTACTTTGGCATATTTAGCCTTCAGTTTTTTTTTTTTTATAGAATATTCCGTACAGTTAAAAAAAAAAATCCTTTTGGTTTGATAACAGGCCTATTTATGTTAGAAAAAGAACAAAATACAAGTCAAAAGAAAACCAAGTCAATAAACACAAAACTTTTCACATAGTTACAAAAATACTTTGCTCTCCAAAATATTTATCCTAGTTTAGCACCATGGCTGAAAGTCAACAAGTGTTATAAAAACAAACAAAAAACAACAAAACAAAAGAGCAACGCACCGCACCTCCATAGGGTATTAAAATAAATACATATAGTTTGATTGTGTGCTATGGTGGATGAAAGCAAGGTCAATGTAGCAGAAAGAATAGCACCTACTCAAGTGGATCACATGAAGGCATGTTACTCAGTATAGGCCATCTAGAAGAACGCCAATCATGCCAAGTTATTGTAGAGCCAAGAGATGATGGTCCAAGGGGGACCCCTTGGTTTGTTCACTTCCAAAATCACAGTTCACCCACCGGGAATGTCCTAAATTTCAGACTAGGAGGTAAAGGGATGGCATTTCCTCCTGGGTTCCAGCCCCAGACAGGGTGAGTCCTAGGCACAGCTTTAGGAGGGCCCTGTGTCTTTAAAGAATAAGCTGGACACAGGTCTCCATCCTCTCCTACCACAAGAGATGGGGGTGCTGGAAAATTCCCCAAAAAGCTAAATGGGGGTCTAACAGGTGCCTGGGTGTTAGAGGCAGATTTTTTTCCCATTGGCATTCCGGTCCTTCTTCTTCTTCTTCTTTAGTAGCACCTTTCCCTTAGGCCTCCCTGGCTTTTTGGCAGCAGGGGACTTACATTTTCGTGTAATGGCGGGGTGCAAGTCCCTCAAGTCTGTTCTGAAGCCCCTGGCGTAACACCACAATTTGGATTGGCGGACCAGCCTATCAAACTGTTGTACCCTGGGCTCTGGTTCCACTGGCGGGGAACCTTCTTTCTTACCTTCCTCCTCTTCCTCAGGAGGTAAGGATGCCTCTTCTTCGTTGTCCTCTGCTATTTTGGGGGACTGCCCACATTCTTGGGTCACACACTTCGTATCCTCTGAAGGTTCTTTAGTTTTGGACTCTTGCGGAGGCGTTGGGCCTTCGGCCTGCACAGCAGTTTGAGTGTCCTTTGCTGGTTGTTTTAGGGCTCTGCAGTCACGGCTCCTCGTTATTATATGGCGACTTATCTTATTAATCTCCACCGATCTATAGACGTCACCGCTGCTGTCAGACTCGGTGTCTGATGAACTTATCTGGTCAATGATATAGTCTGAGGGGCTGGAGTAGCCGACTGAGGTAGCTGGGCTGTGGGGGGCACTTGGAAATATATCCACAAGCTCAGTGGGAAATGTGGCTCTCATCCTGGAGGGCACACACTCCTTCTGGGGGATTTCAGGGGCATCACCTTCAAGTTGCATCCATTCTTTAGAAATCACAGTATTTGGCCCCCATGAAGAAGAACAAAGAACACCGAGGTCCTCCCTGGATATGAGGCAGCACTGCACAGCCCGGCTGGGGACTGAGCGCAGAGCCTTTAAGGCGCGGAGCTCCCGCAGGTCACATCGCCGGCTCTGGATGTGCAGCCTCTCCATACGGCGACAGACACGCCCCCGCGGAACTCCCCTGAGCGGTCCGCTCAACACCTCGGCCAGGGCGAAGAGCTGGCGGCCTCCGACGTGCAGGTAGCCCATCCGCGTGCCGGCTATTTCCTGGTATCCTGCCCTGGGCTCCATCAGGGTCCATGTGGCTTTCAGAACTGTTGGTAAAGAAAAGTGGGATCAGCTCACAGTCCACAAGGCTACGGAGCCCGGCCCCGCATGCTGCCAGCGGAGCTAACGAGGGTCAGTCCGGTCCACGACCGCGGCGGGATCAGTGGAGACAAGTTCTGGAGCCATCCATGTCCGAGATCTGGAGCAGAGACACTCAGCGTCCGCATGTGAACTCCATCTCCGCCCTCACAGGTGCAGGCAGTCAGCTCCGCGCCCCCTGTGAGCTCCGAGCTGCGCCTCTCACACACAATGCTGTGCGGGCAGCGGACGGCAGGCACCGGCCCCGGTCTCCGGTGCGCAGTCCCGGGTGTAGCGCATGCACGGCGCCCTGCAGCCTTCTGCGCTTCTCTGTCCAGCCCACCGCACGCTGGACGGCGAGCCTGCCAATCACCGAGCGGAACACTGCAGCCTCATTGGCTAATTCCCGACGTGACATCACAGCTTCGAAAAAAAATGTGTCCGCCCCCTCCCTCCCCTTCATCAGTATCTCACAAAGAGACCGTGGAGCCTGATGGTAAAGCCATGGCTCCTGCCTGCGGCCGGGGGCTCCTGGAGCCTAATGGTAAAGCCATGGCCCCTGCGTGCGGCCGGGGGCTCATGGAGCCTGTTGGTAAAGCCATGGCTCCTGCCGGGGGCTCCTGGAGCCTAATGGTAAAGCCATGGCCCCTGCCTGCGGCCGGGGGCTCCTGGAGCTTAATGGTAAAGCCATGGCCCCTGCGTGCGGCCGGGGGCTCCTGGAGCCTAATGGTAAAGCCATGGCTCCTGCCCGCGGCCGGGGGCTCCTGGAGCCTAATGGTAAAGCCATGGCCCCTGCCTGCGGCCGGGGGCTCCTGGAGCCTAATGGTAAAGCCATGGCCCCTGCGTGCGGCCGGGGGCTCATGGAGCCTGTTGGTAAAGCCATGGCTCCTGCCGGGGGCTCCTGGAGCCTAATGGTAAAGCCATGGGCCCTGCCTGCGGCCGGGGGCTCCTGGAGCTTAATGGTAAAGCCATGGCCCCTGCGTGCGGCCGGGGGCTCCTGGAGCCTAATGGTAAAGCCATGGCTCCTGCCCGCGGCCGGGGGCTCCTGGAGCCTAATGGTAAAGCCATGGCTCCTGCCCGCGGCCGGGGGCTCCTGGAGCCTAATGGTAAAGCCATGGCCCCTGCCTGCGGCCGGGGGCTCCTGGAGCCTAATGGTAAAGCCATGGCCCCTGCGTGCGGCCGGGGGCTCCTGGAGCCTGTTGGTAAAGCCATGGCTCCTGCCTGTGGCCGGGGGCTCCTGGAGCCTAATGGTAAAGCCATGGCTCCTGCCGGGGGCTCCTGGAGCCTAGTGGTAAAGCCATGGCTCCTGCCGGGGGCTCCTGGAGCCTAATGGTAAAGCCATGGCTCCTGCCTGCGGCCGGGGGCTCCACTACACACTGCTCAAAATGTTACACCCCAACAATAATAGGGAAGTCTACCGTATACTGTGTGTGGGGGATAAGACACAATCCTCTGAGATACACAGTCACACACAGTATGCACAGCAGTGTACAACGCAGGAGGCTGCGCAGTATATATCCGCTTATTGTACACAGGCTGTAAAACAGGGGGGAGCTATACGTGTATATATAGTATGTATGTATATATGTGTACAATATGGAATGTGTGTGTAATGCATGTGTATTGTATGTGTACAATATATGTGTATGACTGTGTACAATATGGAATGTGTGTAATACATGAGTATATGTGGACAGTACAGAATATATATGTACGATATATATGTGTACAATCTGGAATATATATGTGATTGTGTAATGCATGTGTATATATGTGTGCAATATATGTGTATGTGTACAATATGGAATGTGCGTGTGTAATGCATGTGTATGTACAGTATATGTGTATGTGTACAATATGGAAAGTGTGTAATACATGAGTATATGTGGACAGTATAGAATAGATATGTGTATATATGTGTATATATGTGTACAAATATAGAATATATATATGTGTGTGTGTAATGCATGTGTATATGTGTACAATATATGTGTATGTATATATGTGTGTATGTGTACAATATGGAAAGTGTGTAATACATGAGTATGTGTACAGTATAGAATAGATATGTGTATATATGTGTACAAATATAGAATATATATATGTGTGTGTGTAATGCATGTGTATATATGTGTACAATATATGTGTATGTATATGTGTGTATGTGTACAATATGGAAAGTGTGTAATACATGAGTATATGTGTACAGTATAGAATAGATATATATGTGTACAGTGTAGAATGTATATATGTGTGTAATGCAAGTGTATACATGTATATATGTGTACAATATAGAATATATATGTGTAATGCATGTGTATATATGTGTACAATATATCTGTATTTATATATGTGTGCATATATTTGTACAATATATGTGTATTTATATATGTCAATGTATATGTGTACAATATAGAATTAATGTGTATATAAATTATTTATGTAATGCATGTGGATATGCATGTTTATATATGTGCACAATATAGAATGTATGTATATATATATATATATATATAATGTGTGTGTGTGTGTGTAATGTATGTTTATGTATGTGTACAATTTATGTGTATGTATATGTGTGTACATGTGTACAATAAAAAATGTATATATATGTAAATATATTCAAATATACATGTATGTGTTTCTATATATATAACACATATACATATCCATTACACATACACTATATATACAGTAGCTTTGTGAATGAGTATTAGTATGCACATTTGTATCTGTGTCCCATTAATCTGTTCTAATTTATCAGATTTATATAATTATTCTACAGTATAGCTATATATTTGTATGTATATCATTTCATATTTATATTTAACCATAGTATCTATCTAAAACTATATATCCCATATTTCTATCTATATCTTCTAGCTAGCTAACCACATCTATCTTCCATTTATGTATCTCTTGCTTTATCTACCTATCATCTATCATAATTATCTATGATCATTTTTATATACTCTATAACGATCATATCTTTTATTGTATCTGTATCTCGGCGCCTACATTACATATATTATATTTGTTTAGTTTTATATATATTTCTATATATTACTATTTAGCTGTGAGAACACTTATTTTTTCTTCTCAAAAGTAAACGATTAAAAAGTCTCGTTTGATGATTGTAAGTAAGGAAAGCAAGGCATGTCCCCGGCCGCTGCGGCTCCTGTATATATGGCTCCTGTACATACAGACGCGTTCTAGGACGGAGTGCGCCTCCGGACACGTGCGGCGCCGTGTAATGTGCGCTGATGATGACGTCACTGTGGGTCCTGCACATAGAAGCTCAGCAGCAGTGACTGCCCCGTCCCGCACTGTGCAGTAGGCGACATGATCGGCCGCTCTTATCTGAGGTGACTAGTGCTGCACAGGGGATAATATTAGTAGACTCTTGGAGATAGTTTACAGCAGGTTTGTGTTTCCTTTGATGCCTCAGATGTCAGTGAAGTTGTTTATTACTTGCACGGGTGTACTGGGGTCACACCGCCGCCTAGTGGCGGACGGCAACTCCTCCTTGGTGCAGATGGCCATGCTGTTCACACGAGGTCATCAATGAAAACGGCTCTATGTGTGTAAAGCCGAAATGTAACAGACAGGCTATATATACAATAAAGGCAAAACAGGGTGCTGGCAATTGTCCAGTTGTAGGGCTGCGTGTACACGATCCGGAATAGCAACATCTGCTGGATTGCACTGTACCAGCAGTGGAACGGATTTCTAGAAATCAAATGCTCACTGTGCTTCCCCCCACCGTAGCGTGTTTTTTCACCTGTGGTTTGGGTTGCTATGCTTCTGCATCTCCGCAGTATGTTATTTTATTCCCCACACCACCCCTTATAGACTGTGAGCCCTCGTGGACAGGTTCCCCTGCTCTACTGTACCTATACAATTTGACTGTCGTCATTTTATGTTTATTGTCCTTGTCTGCCCTTATACATGTAAACCGCCATGGAACTAATGGCGCTATGTAAATACATAATAATAATTGTTGCTGCCGAGTCGGAAGCAAGCCCTAGTGGGTGAATGCAGGGAAAATTTCATTTCATGCTGCGGAGTCGGAAGCGGCTCCCATCGGGTGACTGTAGGGAGAAGCCGCCCCGCACCCGTCACATACGATGAGTACAGGGCCGCAGCTTTCCTCAGGTCCGGAGGAGCTACGTCCAACACGCAGCTCCTCCGGACTGTGTGCACGCACCCTCAGGGTATGTGCAAACGATCCAGAGGTACTGGACCTGAGGGAATCCGGTGGAGAACGCAGCCGCCCTGTGCCCACAATCTGCATTCAGTGCAGGGTGGCTTCTTCCTCCTGCATTAATCGCTTCTGACTCCACAGCATGAAAATAACATGCTATGGAGATTCGAAGGCATGGCAACCCGCATCGCAGCTAAAAACGCTTCGGAGGGGTGGATTCTAGTAATCCCTTCCGCTGTGCTGGTACTGTGCAATGTAGCGTTTTGGATGCAGCGGTAATACATTGCGTCCAAAAAGCTGCTATTCTGCATCGTGTGCATGCACCCTTAGGACTTGTGTACACTCTGCATTTTTTTTTGCTGTAGTTTTGTGATAAATCCACATGCCTATCCTGAAACAAGTCACGTCAATGAGATTTCTGAAGTTTTGTGCACACATTGCTCATTTCTTCTTTGCAAATTTGCTTGCAGAACATAATCTGCAGCAAGTCAATCTTTGGTGCAGATTGCCTGTGTTTTTCAGACTCCATTAAGAAAAACACATGGCACAAATCTGCACAACAAACATATTACGGTTTTGAAGCGTTTTTCTGCGGAGGGTGCAGATTCACAGCAAATTTTCTACAGAAAATGTCTGCACCAAATTGTGTGCAAATAGACTTATTACGCCTATATGGCATGGCAATGCTTTGGTCACACCAATCCTTTGTCAAGCCATGTACATCTATATAGAACATAGAAATCATGGGGCCCCATAGCAGAAGTACTGATTGCCCCCCTCAAAAAATTACCTCACAACTTTATAGCCCTTACAAAGTAATTTATCTTCTACTGAAGTCCTTAAATTATCCTTTCATTGCAACCATAAAGTATGATGCCCACAAACACTGTATGAACCCCCCACAGTGACTTCCTCAAACATCACAAGATGAATCTACTGTACCCATTTTGTAATACCCAAGCAAAGTATGGTGACCCCAACACAATATGATCCTCAACTATGACCCCCACACAGCACTCCATGCAGTATAATGGGCCTACATACAGTATAATGGTCCACACACTGCATAATAGTCCTCACTTCCAAACAGTATAATGACCCTCAAATAGCCCTCCATAAAGTATACAGGCTCCCCCATAGCTCTCCAAATATTATAATGGTTCTCACATAGCCCTCCAAATATCTTAATGAACTCCACATAGCCGTCCAAATATTATCATGGCCCCCCACATAGCCTTCCATATAGTATAATTGGCCCAACATAGTCCTCAATATAATATTATGCACCCATTGGTCCTCTATTTGGTATAATGGGCCCCACATTGCCTTTCGTATAGTATAATGCACCTCCCATAGTTCTCCATATAATATAATGCACCCCATAATCCTCCATATAATATCATGGGCCCCAAATAGTCCTCTATATAGTATAATGCACCTTCTCATAGTCCTCCATATATAATGCACTCCATAGTCCCCCATATATAATGCACCTCCCACAGGGGTGGATTAAGGGTAGCTAGGGCACTGGGCTGTTCAAACTCTGTGGACCTCTCTCATGTGACAAGTCACGTGATGGGTCATGTGACTGTGTCATTGTCATATACCTGAAACAGATTTTTTCTGAAAAATAATTGTTGGGTGAAACTGTAACCTGAAAAACATTTCTTGATCTAGTAAATTTACTCTTCAGTGAAAAACAAGCCAAACCTGATCTCTTGGCAGTAAAAAGAGCTGAACATTTGCCACAAAAATGCACCAAAAGCAAACCAAAAACGCAGTGCGTTTATTTTTCAGTGTTTATTGCTTCAAGAAAAAAAGCAGTAAAAACGCTAAAATAATGTTGCTTCTTTTAAAAATACAGCAAAAACGAAGTGTTCCTTTTCAGTCAAGAAAAATAAAAAACGTGTGTGAGTGAAAGAGATTTCTGGAATCTCATAGGCTGGCTTCACACTGCAGTTTATCACTGATCAGTGTATATCAGTGTTTGTGTGCCAAAACCAGGAGTGTCTCCAAAACTCAGAACAGGTGTCAATCTTTCAATAGTTTTTCTCTGTAAGTTCCTCTCCTGGTTCCTCTCCGGGTTTTGGCACCCAAACACTGATGGACACTGATCAGTGAAAAACTGCAGTGTGAAGCCAGCCATAGGTTTTGCTGGTGCTGTAAAAAAGTAGGGAAAGTAGGGGTTTTTTTTCCATGAATTTGCATTAAATCAATGAAAAAAACAGGAAAAAAAAAAAAACAACAACACCCTATGTGAACATAGCTTAGTGAATAGTGAGGTAAAAACTCACAATACTCAGCATGTGGACAAGGCCTTACAAATACTGAGGTAAAAACTCACCAAATACTCAGCATGTGCACGAGGCCTTACAAATACTGAGGTAAAAACTCACAATACTCAGTATGTGGACAAGGCATTACAAATACTGAGGTAAAAACTCACCAAATACTCAGCGTGTGCACGAGACCTTACAAATACTGAGGTAAAACCTCACCAAATACTCAGCATGTGCACAAGGCCTTACAGATACTGAGGTAAAAACTCACCAAATACTCAGCGTGTGCACGAGACCTTACAGATACTGAGGTAAAAACTCACCAAATACTCAGCATGTGGACAAGGCCTTACAAATACTGAGGTAAACACACAGGTGCAGAAGGAATGCAGGGCACCAGAGCCGACAGCTCGCCGGGTGGACCAGACCGGGAGAACACAGGTAATAGAACGGGGGTGCCAGTCTTCAAGCACAACAGCAATAGTTCTCAAGATTCTTGAAAATAGAGACGGCACTCACCCGAGTCTTGATCGGTGTTTAATTAGGGAACGTGTACATTCAAGGCAGGGAGGGGGAAGACGGAGCTACTGACAGTAGCTCCGTCTTCCCCCTCCCTGCCTTGAATGTACACGTTCCCTAATTAAACACCGATCAAGACTCGGGTGAGTGCCGTCTCTATTTTCAAGAATCTTGAAATACTGAGGTAAAACCTCACCAAATACTCAGCGTGTGCACGATGCCTTACAAATACAGAGGTAAAAACTCACCAATTACTCAGCGTGTGCACAACGCCTTACAGATACTGAGGTAAAACCTCACCAAATACTCAGCATGTGCACGAGGCCTTACAGATACTGAGGTAAAAACTCACTAAATACTCAGCGTGTGCACGAGACCTTACAGATACTGAGGTAAAAACTCACCAAATACTCAGCATGTGGACAAGGCCTTACAGATACTGAGGTAAAACCTCACCAAATACTCAGCATGTGAACAAGGCCTTACAAATACTGAGGTAAAAACTCACTAAATACTCAGCGTGTGCACGAGACCTTACAGATACTGAGGTAAAAACTTACTAAATACTCAGCATGTGGACAAGGCCTTACAAATACTGAGGTAAAAACTCACTAAATACTCAGTGTGTGCACGAGGCCTTAGGGCCGCTTTACACACACCATCTTCTGTGACCAACTTCTGAACAGATCTCTGGTTGCCGTGAAATCATGGACACATTGTTCTATTTGTACACAGCCACAAAATGGAACAATGTGTCCATGATTTCACTGCAACCAGAGATCTGTTCAGAAGTTGGTCACAGAAGTTGGTGTGTGTAAAGCGGCCCTAAGTCAGACCTCCCAAGTGTCCCGGATTCACCGGGACAGTCCCGAATTGCTGACACTGCCCCGGTGTCCCGATCGGGATCTTACATTTCCCGCAATGTGCACTGAATTTCAATGCCACGCCCCCTCTGATGCAAGCATGTAGGTCTCGGTGTCTGCCGATCACGCCCCTCTTTCCAGCCACGCCCCCTCTTTCAGCTGCCCACGCGTCCTCTCTGAAGATAGTACTTGTCTCGCTCATGGTAGGCCACGCCCCCTCTATACCGGCCACGCCCATATTGGGCTGGCTAGACATGCTCAAGATTAATTCAATGGGCCGACCTCTCTGCTGCAGGCCAAACCCCATCTCTGTGTTATGGCCACGTCCCTTTGCCTGCCTCCACTGCTACCCTGGAAGAATCCTCACACACACAAGTGACCCCAGCTCATCTCCACATCGCCTCAGTGAGAAGTCTCCAGCAACCTGAGGTAATAATCTGACTGAGCAGCAACCAGGTCCTGTCAGGTCAGTGTCTCAGGCCGGTCACTGAAGTGTCAGGTCAGTGTCTCAGGCCGGTCACTGCAGTGTCAGGTCAGTGTCTCAGGCCGGTCACTGCAGTGTCAGGTCACTGTGTCTCAGGCCGGTCACTGCAGTGTCAGGTCAGTGTCTCAGGCCGGTCACTGCAGTGTCAGGTCAGTGTCTCAGGCCGGTCACTGCAGTGTCAGGTCAGTGTCTCAGGCCGGTCACTGCAATGTCAGGTCAGTGTCTCAGGCCGGTCACTGCAGTGTCAGGTCAGTCAGGCCGGTCACTGCAGTGTCAGGTCAGTCTCTCAGGCCGGTCACTGCAGTGTCAGGTCAGTGTCTCAGGCCAGTCACTGCAGTGTCAGGTCAGTGTCTCAGGCCGGTCACTGCAGTGTCAGGTCAGTGTCTCAGGCCGGTCACTGCAGTGTCAGGTCAGTGTCTCAGGCCAGTCACTGCAGTGTCAGGTCAGTCTCTCAGGCCGGTCACTGCAGTGTCAGGTCAGTGTCTCAGGCCGGTCACTGCAGTGTCAGGTCAGTGTCTCAGGCCAGTCACTGCAGTGTCAGGTCAGTGTCTCAGGCCGGTCACTGCAGTGTCAGGTCAGTGTCTCAGGCCGGTCACTGCAGTGTCAGGTCAGTGTCTCAGGCCGGTCACTGCAGTGTCAGGTCAGTGTCTCAGGTCGGTCACTGCAGTGTCAGGTCAGTGTCTCAGGCCGGTCACTGCAGTGTCAGGTCAGTCTCTCAGGCCGGTCACTGCAGTGTCAGGTCAGTGTCTCAGGCCGGTCACTGCAGTGTCAGGTCAGTGTCTCAGGCCGGTCACTGCAGTGTCAGGTCAGTGTCTCAGGCCGGTCACTGCAGTGTCAGGTCAGTGTCTCAGGCCGGTCACTGCAGTGTCAGGTCAGTGTCTCAGGCCGGTCACTGCAGTGTCAGGTCAGTGTCTCAGGCCGGTCACTGCAGTGTCAGGTCAGTCTCTCAGGCCGGTCACTGCAGTGTCAGGTCAGTCTCTCAGGCCGGTCACTGCAGTGTCAGGTCAGTGTCTCAGGCCGGTCACTGCAGTGTCAGGTCAGTGTCTCAGGCCGGTCACTGCAGTGTCAGGTCAGTGTCTCAGGCCGGTCACTGCAGTGTCAGGTCAGTGTCTCAGGCCGGTCACTGCAGTGTCAGGTTAGTGTCTCAGGCCGGTCACTGCAGTGTCAGGTCAGTGTCTCAGGTCGGTCACTGCAGTGTCAGGTCAGTGTCTCAGGCCGGTCACTGCAGTGTCAGGTCAGTGTCTCAGGCCGGTCACTGCAGTGTCAGGTCAGTGTCTCAGGCCGGTCACTGCAGTGTCAGGTCAGTGTCTCAGGCCGGTCACTGCAGTGTCAGGTCAGTGTCTCAGGCCGGTCACTGCAGTGTCAGGTCAGTCTCCTAGGCCGGTCACTATCTGTACAGTCAGGTCAGTCTCTCATGCCGGTCGCTGTCTGTAGTGTCAGGTCAGTCTCTCAGACCGGTCGCTGTCTGTAGTGTCAGGTCAGTCTCTCAGGCCGGTCACTGTCTGTAGCATCAGGTCAGTCTCTCAGGCCGGTCGCTGTCTGTAGCGTCAGATCAGTCTGTCAGGCTGGTCGCTGTCTGTAGTGTCAGGTCAGTCTCTCATGCCGGTCGCTGTCTGTAGTGTCAGGTCAGTCTCTCAGGCCGGTCGCTGTCTGTAGTGTCAGGTCAGTCTCTCAGGCCAGTAGCTGTCTGTAGAGTCAGGTCAGTCTCTCATGCCAGTCGCTGTCTGTAGTGTCAGGTCAGTCTCTCAGGCCGGTCGCTGTCTGTAGTGTCAGGTCAGTCTCTCAGGCCAGTCGCTGTCTGTAGCATCAGGTCAGTCTCTCAGGCTGGTCGCTGTCTGTAGAGTCAGGTCAGTCTCTTAGACCAGTTGCTGTCTGTATTGTCAGGTCAGCCTCTCAGGCCAGTAGCTGTCTGTAGTGTCAGGTCAGTCTCTCAGGCCGGTCGCTGTCTGTAGTGTCAGGTCAGTCTCTCAGGCCAGTAGCTGTCTGTAGTGTCAGGTCAGTCTCTCAGGCCAGTTGCTGTCTGTAGTGTCAGGTCAGTCTCTCAGGCCGGTCGCTGTCTGTAGTGTCAGGTCAGTCTCTCTGACCGGTCGCTGTCTGTAGTGTCAGGTCAGTCTCCTAGGCCTGTCACTATCTGTACAGTCAGGTCAGTCTCTCATGCCGGTCGCTGTCTGTAATATCAGGTCAGTCTCTCAGACCGGTCGCTGTCTGTAGTGTCAGGTCAGTCTCTCAAGCCGGTCGCTGTCTGTAGCATCAGGTCAGTCTCTCAGGCCAGTAGCTGTCTGTAGAGTCAGGTCAGTCTCTCATGCCAGTCGCTGTCTGTAGTGTCAGGTCAGTCTCTCAGGCCGGTCGCTGTCTGTAGTGTCAGGTCAGTCTCTCAGGCCAGTCGCTGTCTGTAGCATCAGGTCAGTCTCTCAGGCCAGTCGCTGTCTGTAGCATCAGGTCAGTCTCTCAGGCTGGTCGCTGTCTGTAGAGTCAGGTCAGTCTCTTAGACCGGTTGCTGTCTGTATTGTCAGGTCAGCCTCTCAGGCCAGTAGCTGTCTGTAGTGTCAGGTCAGTCTCTCAGGCCGCTCGCTGTCTCTAGTGTCAGGTCAGTCTCTCAGGCCAGTAGCTGTCTGTAGTGTCAGGTCAGTCTCTCAGGCCAGTTGCTGTCTGTAGTGTCAGGTCAGTCTCTCAGGCCGGTCGCTGTCTGTAGTGTCAGGTCAGTCTCTCAGACCGGTCGCTGTCTGTAGTGTCAGGTCAGTCTCCTAGGCCGGTCACTATCTGTACAGTCAGGTCAGTCTCTCATGCCGGTCGCTGTCTGTAGTGTCAGGTCAGTCTCTCAGACCGATTGCTGTCTGTAGTGTCAGGTCAGTCTCTCAGGCCGGTCACTGTCTGTAGCATCAGGTCAGTCTTTCAGGCCGGTCGCTGTCTGTAGTGTCAGGTCAGTCTCTCAGGCCGGTTGCTGTCTGTAGCATCAGACAACGCACAGGAGGAGAAGACAGCGCACAGGAGAAGACAGCACAGGGAAGAGGGCAGCACACAGGAGAAGACAATGTGGGGAGAGGAGACAGCGCACAGGAAGAATAGACAGTGCGGGGAGAGGAGACAGCGCACAGGAAGAATAGACAGTGCGGGGAGAGGGGACAGCGCACAGGAAGAGTAGAAAGTGTGGGGAGGGGGAACAGTGCACAGGAGAAGAGGACAGCACACAGGAGGAGAAGACAGCACACAGCAGGATAAGCCAGTGTAAAGGGCAGAGGACAGCGCACAAGGCAGAGAAGACAAAGGATGGGGTTAGAAACAGAGTGCACAGGGGTAACACATCGGGCATTGCATGAATTAAGGGGTTAATTGCTGCGACACTTATCCTGATGTATAGGAACAAGCATATGGCTATGTTCAAGGCTATGTACAGCTAAGGTGGCATATATGATGATGGAACACAGTAAATGCTGCTATAGAATATAAAGAAAACATGAGAGTCTTAGTAGCTTCAACAATGGCCATTGGGGAAGAGCCCGGTAACTGCGCCAAAGTGCTCTCATCCTACCGGGTCCTAACGCACTGTTGCTTCATGCCGTCTGCAATTGCTAGTCTGGGATTTTTATGCAGGTTTTAATTGCAATCCACAGGCATAAAAATCCCAGACTAGCAATTGCAGACCACATGAAGCAACAGTGCGTTAGGACCCGGACATGCGGCTGCACACCAGACCGGGGGGCATATTAGCCCCCCAGTCCTGTGTGCTGATCCAGTCCGTGGCTGTCTGGGGCATCCCAGACAGCCCCGTACCGGATCACACCGCAGTATGAAGCGGCCCTAATGCTCCTCATGATTTCAGCAGATATGCAGAAAAATAAGTCAACTATTCTCTAATTCCTCCCATTAACCAAAAGCACAAGATTGTCAAAGATAATTTATCTAATAGAGTGGAGCTGTTCTGTAATCTGCAGCTTTTACATTCTAATTTAAAAGAAATATTTTTACCAAGTTTGCATTAATAATTTAATTCATTTGTAAATAAATTTATTTTTTTCTGTTTATAATTATTGTTTATGAAACAGTGTGACCAGCAGTACTGAATGGGTGTGGTTTGGGCGTGGATATGGGTGTGGCTAGTTGTGAAATGGGTGTGGTCAGGGGCGCGGCCTAAAATTTGCCGCGGCGCGCAGAGCGCGCCGCACATATTGTCCCTCTTTCTCTTCTTCAAAGGTTGGGAGGTATGCCTAAGTGTATTACTTCCCCACCCCTCCCTTCCCTTATACTCCTGGACAACTACATATTGGACAGCCACGGATCCTAAAAATACGCAATGTGAAACCAGCCTAAGTGTTTCATTTCATTCAAATGTCGACATATAGTTCACGCATACACTGATGCACCCTGAGCATGCAGGACAGCTTGAATTTCTTTGAAACTTGATTGAGGCTGCTTATCCACCATCCGGGCTATCATGCACCAATGTTTCTCTGCCATCCACATTCAGGAAGATTAGCTACAGTGCTATGGTTTGTAAACTTTTTGATAATATTGTGCACCATGGACAAAGAAACATCAAGCTCTCTGGAGAAGGACTTGTAGCCTTGAGATTGTTGATATTTTTTCAACAATTTTGGTACTCAAATCCTCAGACAGTTCTCTTCTCTTTCAGTTCTCCATGCTTTGTGTGGTACACATGGACACAATGCTTTTTATATTGCCCACACCTGTTACTTGCCACAGGTGAGTTTGAATGCCACATGCTTGAAACAAAGATGTTTACCTGCAATTTTGGAAAGATGCCATCAATTTTGACCAGACCATTTTTGAAAGTTTCTGTAAAATTATTTCCAATCTTTTTTTCTGTTTTGTTTTGTTCTGTGTTTTTTTTGTGCGTGTGTTTTTCCAGTACACACAAAGGAAAAAAACATGTTTATAATGAAACGTGTATAATAGCAATAGTTTTCTGGAATAAATACTCCATTTAGTAGAATACGGTCAAGGGTGCCAACACATTTGGTCATCACTATATATGAGATAAATGGGTGGATAGCTAATACATATTAGGCGGCCGTCACACGCTAAGATATCTAGAACGATATTGTAAGCGATCACGTGCACGCACGATCGCTTACAATATCGCTCACATCGCTGGTGAGATGTCACACAGACAGACTCACCAGCGATGTGGATCCGCGATCTCGCTGGTAACTATGGTACACATCGGGTAACTAGGCGCCGCGCGTCGCTTAGTTACCCGACGTGTACCATAGTTACCATCTCCCAGCATAGGCTCTGCCACTGGGAGATCGCTCATCGTGGTGTCATACACCACGATGAAGCAGATCGCTACATCGTAAATCGCTAGATCTGAGGTCCGGACCTCAGATCTCGATTTTGCGATTTGATTAGATCTCGCTCGTCGTATCTTGCCGTCACACGCACAGACATCGCTTACGCGATGTTTAATCTGCCGCGTTCAAGCGATATCTTGCGCGATATCTGAGCGTGTGACGGCCGCCTTAGATCCATAGAATAATAATAGATAGACATTGGTTTTCATGGATCATTATTTGTTTTGCTCCTTTACATCAGTAAACAAGACTTCAAGAATGAAGTCCCCTGACCACCATTCTTCCTGATGAGGTATTGCCGTATCCTGACAGAACAAAAACTGAGTTGATGGCTCTTGTATTAGAGATGCAAATAATCGATGGTGGTTTTGGTCTTGCAAAGCTATCTGTACATTCATTCCTTCATTGGATGTCATGACCTGGTGATGGTGCACTCATAGGCCTGAAGTGCTTTGTTTCTGATACTTTAAGTTTATATACGTAATTCCACTACCTTGACTTGGATGTCCTTTAATAATTAGAGCCTGAAGGCAGGGGCGAAACTACAATAGGTGCAGTGTTTGCAATCATACCTGGGCCCTGGAGCCTAGGGGGCCCCAAAAATCCCTTTGGCCTATAGCAAAAGACTACGGGTACCATCACACGGGGCGATCTCTGCGGCGATGTTGCCGGCAACTCACGGGAGCGCGCCCTTTTTTGGCACGCTGTCGTGGTTGCTGTTGCGATGTCAGGGTACCGTTACACGTCACAATATCAATTTCACGGGAGCGCGCACATTTTTGGCACTTGTCCAAGATCGCATAGGAGATGTTACACGAAGCAATCACACCTCCAACGTGCGACGATCCGGCGTCCCAGAAGTCGGCGCCCAAATCGGGCAGCTGATTTTTCAGATCGTAGTAGCGCCATCACACAGCACAACCACGTAAGCAATGTGAGCGGACTTTTCACCCAGCTTCGGACATAGGCGTACCTGAGTTAACTTTTAACCGCGCCCAGAACACTCCGATTGGACGGTGAAAGAGCGTCACCATTGGTCAGCCATCTCAGACAACATGAAGTGGTGAATGCACAGATAATCCAATATGGCTCCTTTGCCAGGGCCATCCAATGGGCATACAATACTAGCCACCAATCGACGTAGATGGGGCGCGGAAAACACAACCCACAGGCGTTGCTTGTGCAACCTGTGAAATCGCAAACAAGATTGTAGTTGCGCCGTCACACAGCACGATCATGCCACATCGCATATGCAATATTGTATGGTTGAAGGGCTTGCACAATCTTCTTGCAATATTGTAGCTGCAATTTTTTCCCGTTGCATTGCCCTGTTATATGACACAACGCACCAACGATATCAACTGCAACGACCATACCACGTGACTTTTTGTCGATGTTGCATTGCGATATTGCGACGTGTAACGGTACCCCCACACGCAGCGATATCGCCGGCAACGCATCTGCAATCTTGCCGGCAACTATCGCTGCCAGCGATCCATAACATGGGAGTCTATGGGGAAGTTGCCGGCAACATCGCAGTTGCGGCGTCATACAGGGCGATGCAGGCAGATCGCCTGAGCAATATCGCCAGGTTTTCCAACATGTTGGGAAACCTGGTGATGTTGCTTAGGCAATTTATCGCCTTATTATCGCCCTGTCACACGCAGCAACTCATGAGCGATGTTGCCGCAACTTAGCCACGCCCCTAAGCGTACCGTTACACCTCGCAACATTGCATGCAATTTCAGTGGCAAGTTGCTGGTTGCAGTGAAATCATGGACACATTGTTCTATTTTGTTGCTGTGTACAAATGGAACAATGTGTCCATGATTTCACTGCAACCAGCAAATTGCCAGTGAAATTGCATGCAATGTTGCGACATGTAATGGTACCCTAATGCTATTAAAAATTTGCAATAATAAGGGGTCTCTATTGGAGCTTTTACATTGAGACTTGTGAACTTCAAGTTACGCCACTGCCTGAAGGATATTTGGACATTGCAGTTAAATTGTGCAATTCATTTCCTGCAATCTTTCAATTTGTGTTTTCTCTGCATGATATGCACCGGACTGTGAGATACGAATATTGGCAGCATTGCCCCAGTATCGGGTCCCTTATGGGGATGTCACACGCGTTAATATCACATGCAATATCGCTGCTGCACATGACGTTGCAGCGATATTGACGCGTGTGACAGAGGGCATGAACCAGCGATAAATCGCTGGTTGATGGTCGCCAGGTTTTAGAACCTGCTCTAAAACCTGGCGATGGTCGCCCGGTAGACACGCAGCATTGCTGCGTGTGACACCGGGAGATGAGCGAGAAGCCAGCTCCCAGCGCCTCTCAGCAAGCACTGGGAGATGGTATCCATGGTAAACTGCAGGTATCTAGGCAGCGCGCGCTGCCTAGATACCCGATGTATACCTTGGTTACCAGCCTTCTCCGCTCACCGGCTGGTATCCAAGGTACATAGCGGGTAACTAGGGACCCTAGTTACCCGCTGTGTACCTTGGATACCAGCCGGTGAGCGGAGAAGGCTGGTAATCAAGGTATACATCGGATATCTAGGCAGCATGCGCTGCCTAGATACCTGCAGATTACCTTGGAGACCAGCCAGCTCCCGCTTACTGCAGCCTGGCAGCGGGAGCAAGACATCGTGGAAATGATATTTAAATCATTTCCACGATGTCGCTGGTGCACTGATCACTGGTGAGTCTGCCTGTGTGACAGCTCACCGGCGATCAGCCTTCAATGTCGCCAGCGATGAGATTGCAGTGTGAAGTCACCCTTAGGGGGCCGTCACACGCAACGATTTCTTGCCCGATATCGTTTAAGCGATCTCCTTTTTGATCGCTTAAGCGATATCGGGCAAGATATCGTTGCATGTAATCAAGCGATTTACGATGTTAAATCGCTTGATCGTGACATCGCTGATCTGAGGTCCGGTTCTCAGATCTAGCGATGAACGATGCCACGATCTGCTTCATCGTGGTGTATAACACCACGATGAACGATCTCCCAGCGGCAGAGCCTATGCTGGGAGATGGTAACTATGGTACACGTCGGGTAACTAAGCGACGCGCGGCCCTAGTTACCCGATGTGTACCATAGTAACGAGCGAGATCGCGGCTCCGCATCGCTGGTGAGTCTGTCTGTGTGACATCTCACCAGCGATGTGAGCGATATTGTAAGCGATTGCGCGTGCACGTGATCGCTTACAATATCGCTAAAGATATCTGTGCGTGTGACGGCCCCCTTAATGGGATGTCTAGTTGTTTCCACAACCTATAAAGTAAGGCTGGCTTCACACCACGGTAAGGTCCGATCCGGGGCTGTCAGGGGTGAAGCTGACAGCTCCGGACCGGATCAGCACACAGAACCGGAGGGCAAATATGCCATCCGGTCCAGTGTGCAGCAAGACGCAGCAGCAGCTGCTGATAAATCAGGACCACGGCTCGCAGGGAGCTAGCCGCGGTCCTGAAACAACAGCGGGATGCAGCCGCAGGTGTCCGGTTCCCGGATCCTCCCGGACCAGGACAATCCAGCTCCATAGGCTCCTACGTTAAAGAGCGCCAAATTGCACCGGTCCCGGGAGGATTCGGGAGAGTCCGGGATACAGCAATTTGGGGAGATTTTTCTTCCCGGACACAAAAACGTTGCAAGCAACGTTTTTGTTTCCGGTGAGAAAAATCTGAATTCTCCCACATTCTCCCGGAGATATGGAAACCGGATGGCAGAGAGCTGCCATCTGCCTTCATCCGGCCCCATAGGACACTATGGGGCCAAAATCCGGTCTGTCTGGTTTAGCCACCCTAAGTCTTTAAAAGGTTATTCCCAGATAGTATGTTATTATCTATCCCCAGCGATCGGTCCCCTAATAAACCAAAAGGTACCGTCACACAGGGAGATATCGCCGGCGATGTTGCCGGCGATCGCGGGAGCGCGCATCCCTGGCAACATCGCCAGGGAGATGTCACACAGAGCAACTTGCCGGCGATTTCGTCAGCTAGTTACCGCGGCTATCGCTCGCTGGGTTGCCCAGCAACCCAGCGAGCGGTAATCCGCAATGTTGAAGATAGGCGGAATCGCCCGCAACATTGCAGGTTGCCGCGTTACACAGGGCGATCAGACATGATCGCCTGACCAACATTGCCAGGTTTCACAACATTGTTGGGAAACCTGGCGATGTTACTCAGGCGATTTTTCGCCTGATTATCGCCCTGTCACACGAGGCAACTCTCCGGCGATGTCGCCGCAACCTGGCCACGCCTCTCAGTTGCCGGCAACATCGCCGGCGATATCTCCCTGTTTGACGGTACCTAAAGAAAGGGGCTCTGGGTACCCTGGATCTAAGTTTTATAGAGCTCGTCTTGAATGTTGATCATGTGCACATGCTCAACTTCTGGTACAATCATTGTCTATAGGGCAGTTTTACATAGAAGAGTGCTCTACTCTGCTTTGCCCTGCAGACCCCTTAATAATGAATTGCAGAGAAATGGATAAAAGGGCGGATAAACCAGGCTCTGCGACACAGGAATTATTTCACCGTAAGGGTAGGGACACACTGGTGTTAAAAATATCCGTCCGTTTCTCATCCAGGAGAGTCAGATGAGTGACATCCGTTTTTTGATACGTGTGGCATGCAACTGCTATGCGTGTGTGCGTTCTTTTTTCTCAGATAACATCCAAGTGCTGTCCATGTGACATCCATGTGCAATGCGTTTTGTTCACAGCAGCTATTACTGTATAATCATTTACAGGATCACTTTACAGTGTTCTGAGCTACAGAATGATAATGTATCAGTTTAAAAAACGGATGACACTAGGATTGTATTGTCCGTGTGCTGTTCGTGATTTTGTTGGACCCATTGACTTGCATTGGCGAGTCTCGCGTGTCACTAGCAATACTGTTGCAGCATGTTGCAACTTTTTTCTCATCCAGATTCTGAATGAGAAAAAAGGAGACGACGCACGTTAATCTGTTCTCACTCATTCTGTAACATTGGTCTGAGTGTAATGCACTCGTCTGTTTTTCACATCAGTGTGTCCTTACCCTTATGCTAGTTTCACACTGCAGTTTTTTCCCTACTCAAGTTCGATCAGGTTTGTGTGCCGGAACCAGGAGAGGAACTTGCAGAGAAAAACTATAAGGCTGGAGGCACACTGTCGTATTATTATTATTATTATTTATTTATATAGCGCCATTAGGTTCCATGGCGCTTTCCATGAGGATGAGGGAGACAAGAACAAGTACACTAAATCTAGGCGATCAGGACGTACAGGTACAGGAGGGGCAGGGACCCTGTCCACGAGGGCTCACAGTCTATGAGGGGTGGGTTAGGATACAGTAGGATGGGGGAATGTCAGGTATGGGTCTCATGGCAGGTTGTAGGCTTGACGGAGCAAGTGAGTCTTCAGGTGACACTTGAAGCTACTCAGGGTAGGAGAGTGTCTGACGTGTTCGGGTAGGGAGTTCCAGAGTAAGGCAGATGCCCGGGAGAAGTCCTGGACTCGGTTGTGCGAGAGGTGATGAGGGGGGAGCAGAGGAGGAGTTCTTGGGAGGAGCGGAGGTTGCGTGAGGGTAGGTATCAGGAGACCAGGTCGGAGATGTATGGTGGGGCCAGGTTGTGTATGGCTTTGTACGCCATGGTTAGTGTTTTGAATTGGGATCTCTTGGAGACGGGGAGCCAGTGAAGGGCTTGGCAGAGGGGGGAGACAGGGGAGTAGCGGGAGGACATATAGATGAGTCGGGCAGCGGAGTTGAGAATAGACTGGAGAGGTGTGAGGGAGGGAGGTTGCAGTAGTCAAGGCGGGAGATGATAAGAGCATGGATGAGTGTTTTAGCGGTGTCGCGGGTGAGGAAGGAGCGGATCCGTGAGATGTTCTTGAGCTGGAGCCGGAGGGATGTGGTGAGGGCCTCGATGTGGGGTTTGAAGGATAGGGAGGAGTCAAGGATTACCCCGAGGCACTTGGCTTGGGGGACTGGGGAGAGGGCGCAGTCGTTGACGCAGATGGATAGGTTGGGAGGTGGGGTGGAATTTCTTGGGGGAAGACTATGAATTCAGTTTTGTCCATGTTGAGTTTAAGGAAGCGAGCAGAGAAGAAGGATGAGATGGCGGAAAGGCATTGAGGAATTTTCGAGAGTAGGGAGGTGATGTCAGGGCCGGACAGGTAGATTTGGGTGTCATCAGCGTAGAGGTGGTACTGGAGGCCATGGGACTTGATGAGTTGCCCTAGGCCGAGAGTGTAAATGGAGAAAAGTAGGGGTCCCAGGACCGAACCTTGGGGAACTCCGACAAAAAGGGGGTAGGGTGAGGAGGAGGTGTGGGAGTGGGAGATGCTGAAGATCCGGTCCGCTAGGTATGAGGAGATCCAGGAGAGGGCAAGGTGGGTGATGCCAAGGGATTCCAGGATCTGGAGAAGAAGGGAGTGGTCAACCATGTCGAAGGCGGCAGACAGGTCAAGGAGTAGCAGGATGGAGTAGTGGTGTTTGTTCTTGGCGGTCAGTAGGTCGTTGGTGACTTTGGTCAGGGCTGTTTCGGTGGAATGGAGAGGTCGGAAGTCGGACTGTAGGCGGTCAAAGTGGGAGCACGAGGAGAGGTGAGAGGACAGTTCGGAGTAGACATGTTGTTCAAGTAGCTTAGAGGCGAATGGGAGAAGCGATATGGGGCGATAGTTAGAGACAGAGGTAGGGTCAAGTGAGGGATTTTTTAGGATGGGCGTGTTTGAAGACAGAGGGGAAGGTACCAGTGCTAAGTGAAAGGTTAAAGAGGTGGGTGAGGGCTCAAATACGGAGCGTGTGTGATGCACGACAATGCTGCTAGTGTAATGCGTGTTTGTGTGGTGCGAGTGTGGTGAGTGTGCCTGCATGTATTGATGTGAGTGTGCTGCGAGTGTGAGGTGTGAGTGCGTGTGTTTGTGATGCTGCCCGTGGTCCTAAAGGACAGCGGGCAGCATTTGTCGGGGAATTCAAACTCGCCGGCTGTCAAAAGCCGGCGAGTTTGAATTTCTCACCATGCACGTACAGTAATAATCATCCTGCCCCGCTGTGGCAGCGGTGCAAGATGATTATTATAATGTGCTTCAACACTCATGTCAGCATGTGTCCTGAGACTGTCCAAGCTCCTGGACACATGCTGAGGTTATAAATGGCCAATTGTGTGTTTTATGCCTATAAATCTGCAAAGCCGGTAATTCTCAGCTTTGCAGTGTCATTTCTAAACTCCTGCTGCTCTCCTGTCAGTGAGCAGCATTAATGCATGCTCCAGCATGTGTGCAGGAGCTTAGACAGTCTCAGGACACATGCTGACATGAATGTTAAAGCACATTATAATAATCTTGCACCGCTGCCACAGCTGGGCAGGATGATTATTACTGTATGCGCATGGTAGAACATTCACCATGAAGAGATTTGCGCAGCACACTCATGCGAATATCGCACAGTGTGCTGTATGGGGCGAGATTTTCTCGCCCCCATACACTTGCATTGCGCTCATGCTGCGACTGCACTCACTTCTGACTCGCAATGCGAGTTAGGTGTGGGGGACTCACACCAGTGTGCCCTGCCTGATAGGGCAACACTGGTCCAAGTGCAATGCAAGTTTTCCTTGCATTGCACTCGACCGAGTCCCTCGCACAGTGTGCCTTCAGCCTAATTAAAAGATTGACACCTGTTCTGAGTTTTGGAGACACTCCTGGTTTTGACACACAAACCTGATTGAACCTGATCAGGGAAAAAAACTACAGTGTGAAACCAGCCTTAGGCTGGCTTCACACCACGGTACAATCAGGTCCGGAGCTGTCCGGGGTGAACGTGACAGCCCTGGACCCGATTTTGTCCTAATGTTGCCCTATGGGATTGGATGGAGCCGGATGGCAACTATCTGCCATCCGGTTTCCATCTGTCCGGGAGGATCCGGGACAATTCAGATTTTTCTCCCAGACAAAAAAAGTTGCTTGCAACGTTTTTGTGTCCGGGGCGAAAAATCTGCCCAAATTGGATCCTCCCGGATCCGGGGCAATCTGGCGCTCCCTGTTGTGAATTCATTGGAGCTTCCTCCGGTGGTTGTTGCTGGTGATGCAGCTGACTGTGGGGCTTCACAGGTGATGGTGATGATTGGCAATCTGGTTTTTGGAGCATATAATGGGTTGAAGTGGATCAATCCTTGCCAATTGTCTTTGGTTCCTGGATGAGTTCACATCTCTCTGGTTTCTTCTGCTTTGTGGAATTCTTTGCAAGCTAAGTGGATGGTCTTTTGATATTTTGTGGCACACTTTTGTGTACTTAAGGTTCTGCTTATGTTTTGTCTTATTCTGAGCTGTGGGTTTGCAATTTAGTCTGTATATTTATTTATCTGCTCTCAGATAGGAAGATATCTTCCTAGGAATTTTACCATTCACTATTATCTGTTATTTCCAGTTCTGCTGGCATCTGTTTGGTTTTCTTTCTCTGGTTTCACAGTTAATATCTGTGGGGGCTTGCTATTCTTTTGGGGTTCTGCTCTGAGGCAAGATAGCTTTTCCTTCATCCATCTTTAGGAACAGTTAGTTCTCCGGCTGTGCAGAGGTGTCTAGGTCTGGTTAGTTACATCCCTCTGCTACTTCTAGCTGCGGTGTGTAGTCAGGGATTGTGGTCAGTACAGTTACCAATGACTTCTATGGAATCTGAATGTTACTCCTGAGTCATCGGTTCATAACAGCTCCCTAACCAGACACCATCGGCTGAAGTTCAGCACCAGGGAGCTGTCCCCTGTGAAGTGGTTCAGCACCATTTGAGCAGGGGACAGCTACCTCAGCTGCGCTCTGCAGCATCCGGGAGGGCATATTAAGGCTGGTTTCACACCACGGTTTTTTCCTGATCAGGTTCGATCAGGTTTGTGTGTCAAAACCAGGAGAGGAACCAGGAGAGGAACTTGCAGAGAAAAACTATAATTGACAGATTGACACCAGTTCAAGTTTTTGAGACACTCCTGGTTTTGACACACAAACCTGATCGTACCTGATGAGAGAAAAAACTGTGGCATGAAACCAGCCTAACCCTCCGGTTTTATTTATCCAGAGCTGTCAGGCTGTGTCCGCTGCCTCCTGCAAAGCATCGGACACAGCCTGACAGGGCAAAAATCGTGGTGTGAAGCTAGTTTTAGAATAATTCCTTGTCACAGGGCCTAGTTTTGTTCTACTCATTTCCCTCTATTTAGCTCCTAATCTGGAGGTCTGGAGTGGGCAGTCAATGCAGCAACTGACCTGTGAATTATCCATCTGCAGTGATTATCTGTGTCTCAATGGTGGGGAAATGTCAGTGAGGCCTGTTGCACACATCCGTGCAATCCACAGACGTGTGAGACAGGCCGTTTTGAGGAAGGTGTGTATCCATGTGTTACGGTTTGTGTGACACATGTGTGCTGTCTGTGGATTGTCATTGCTTGTCATTGCATACTCAACTGTCTCCAGAGTCGCTGCTCCTCTCACTTCCAGGGCTGCTGTTGGGCTCAGTGAAGTGAATATTAGATGAGCCTAATGAGTGGCCCCAGAAGTGAGAGGGACAGGCAGCGCTGGAGGGAAGTGAGTATAAAATTCTTTTTTTTTAAGTTTTAAACTTTTGGCTCCGGTCCATGCACAGGACATTTTGGCCCAAAAGTGGCTCCTGGTGCCGGTAAAAAACAGACATGTTGCCATGTGGAGCACACAGACACGCGTCTGCCCCACACGAAGACACAGTCCATGTGGTACCACGGACATGTGAATGGTGCCATAGGATAACATTGCTGTCCGTACGTCCGTGTCTCCGGTATGTGTCGGCAAGGACCGCATATATGTTGGAGGCACGGATGTGTGAAACAGGCCTGAGTCTGATGGTTGGACAAGGACCTTCTCCATTCGTTATGGGGCCATCACACGAGTCAATGTCGTCAGCTATCTGATCGCTGACGACATTGACGGATGATAGCTGGTGAGCTGTCACACAGGCAGACTCACCAGCGATCATTTTACCAGCGACATTGTGGAAATGATTTCTATATCGTTTCCATGGTCTGCAGGCTGGTATCCAGGGTAAACTGCGGGTAACTAGGCAGCGCGCGCTGCCTAGATACCCGATGTGTACCTTAGTTACCAGCCGGTGAGCGGAGAAGGCTGGTAACCAAAGTATACATCGGTATCTAGGCAGCACGCGCTGCCTAGTTACCCGCAGTTTACCCTGGATACCAGCTCCCAGCGGCTTCCTGAGAGGCGCTGGGTGCTGGCTGATCGCATCTCCCAGTGTCACACGCAGCGTTGCTGAGTGTCCACCGGGCGACCGTCGTCAAGTTGTAGAGCAGGTTCTAAAACCTGACAACCATCAACCAGCGATTAATCGCTGGTTGATGCGCCCTGTCACACGCGTCAATATCGCTGCAACATCACGTGCAGCAGTGATAGTGCACGCGATATTGACGCGTGTGACGACCCCATTAACACCATCTGTGAGCTGACGGTGTGGAACCTTGGCGGATATGGTGATCAGATGAGGGCTTTCTCCTTCTTGTGCCCTACTCATCTGAGGTTTGTGGTGGTGAAGAGCCAGCAGCTACTCTGACACTCCGGGTGGGACCCTTTCGTACACTCGATTTCACAGCGTTGTGCTTGACTAGCACAACAGCGGTGGCTGAGTTCAAGTGTGCTGTGATCTCATACATTTTAATTAGCTGATCTACACAGGGTTCTCTTTGTTTCCTTAACAATAAATTAGGCTATGTTCACACACGTAAGGTTTTGCTGTAGCAAAATCTTAAGGTACCTTTACACGCCACCACTGAAAGGTTGCAACTGCCTGGCATTGGGGATATTTATGCCTGTTGCCATGAAATTGCTACGAAATGGCGGCATGTAAATAGGGAAATTCCTTCCTGTGTCCTGCAGTTGACTCAGATACCTATTGCTGAGCCGTGCTCAAAAACCGAAGGCAACGGAAAGGCACAATTGCCATGGTAGTGGCATCTAAACGGGGCACAGGCATGGATGTTGCGTCACCTAGTGATTTCCCAGGGGCGTGCCACAGCGTCATGGATACCACGCCCCATCAGCGATCATTGGTGGGGCTACTGTGTTACGATTGGCTGTCCCTGCACAGGGCGCCATATTTAAAAAGCTGTCCATTCACACTCCACAATTGGAAATTGTGTCAAACGCAAATTGTGTGTGAACATAGCCTTTGTTTCATGCATTTTTTTCTGCATCATTGGCTATGTTCACACACAATTTGCGTTTTTTTTAGCACTCTTAAAAGCACTTGCGTTTTTTTAAGAGTGCTAAAAAATGTCCCTTGTGTGTCTGAAAGGATTTGCCACGTTTTTGGACTTAGTCATTTTTTCACCAAAAACGCAGGCAAAAACGCAAGCGTTAACGCAGGGTGCATAAATGTGCCTTTTAAAAACGCATGTGTTTCCCATAGGGCCCCCATGTTAAAAAAACGCATGTGCGTTTTTTCAACATGGGCCCCTATGGGAAACGCATGCGTTTTTGAATGGCACTAAAAGGTACTAATGTACCATGCGTTTTTGCATGCGTTTCCCATAGGGCCCCATGTTAAAAAACGCATGCGTTTTTGGAAAAACGCATGCGTTTTTTTACAGCACCCAAAAACGCTGCATGCAGCGTTTTTTGGACTAGGGTAAAAAAACGCAAATGGAGCTGAAAAACGCAGCTACACTCAAATGTACCCTGCGTTAACGCACCTGCGTTTTTTTTAACAGCCCAAAAACGCAGAGATGGTCAAAAAAACGCATGTGTGTGAACATGGCCTTTGACCATAGAACACTGCAAAAACGCAGAAAATAATTGACATTCTCATTCTTTTCAAAATGCAGCAAAACCTGTGCAGCTGCAAAGAAATTAAACCAATGTGTGTGACAGCTTTTTCACTGAATCACACAGGTTTTGCTGGGAATCAAAAATGCAGGTTCAGATAAGCAAAAAACCATGGTAAAAACTGAGCAGAAAAACACAGCAAGAAAAAAAAAACTGTAAAAACAGTGAGTGAACAAGGCCTTAGCAGAGGTCAAGAATGTACACTGAATTGGTTCAAGATGGGGCTCTACGAAGCTCGGGTCCCAGGTTCTGCAATAACGGGCTTGGGGAGCCCAGTGGTCAGAGCCCGGGGATTGGTAAATTATTCCCTAATCTATGTGATTAAGTGACTGACAGTCCCTGCACTGCCCACATCTTCATGATTTGTGTTCTTTCCGGCATCTGTGTCGCCCTATCACAGCTCCACGGTGGGCTTGACAAAGGATCTGCTTTTGCATTTGCAAGCTATTGTCAGATCTATGATAAATGATCTAAAGGCCCAGTTACATGCTTCAATGGTCAAACAAGCCAACCAATGATCCAACTTGACCTAGATTGCTTGAACGTCGTTCAATGATCGCTAGTGAAATGTGATGGTGGGTTTACACGTTTCAATATCGTTGCGATACCGCAACGCAATGGCGTGGGAGCGCGCATTTAGTGCACGTTTCTCCCGCATCGCATCGAAGGTTTACACGCTGCGATATCGGGATACAACGTCCGTGCGATGTCTTCGCCCCCCAACCCAGGAACGACCATTTAACATGGGAGTGAATGGGTGACGTTGAACATCGCATCGTAGTTGGGCTGTCACACAGCACGATCCGGCTCCAATCTCCATTCAATATCGGAGCATTGAATAGCACGCTCATTCAATCCCCGATATCGCATTGACATCGTTCCTGCATCGTATTGGACGTTCACACCATACAACGCAGGAACGATATCGGCTCCAACGATCGAACCACGTGACTTTTGATTGAAATTTAACTCCGATATCGCAACGTGTAAACCCGCCATCACACTACAGATATCTTTAATGACGCAGCAACGATTCCGTGACAAGCGAACGATACTTGCGGTTGTTTGATCGCCTACGTCCTTCAGTTCTGAATAGGCGAAGTCGTTAACGACATCGTTATCAAGGTGTCACACACACCGATGCTGCAGGTTAGATGGATGATCATCATCTGGTTTTAGGTCCGGTTCAAAAACCTCCGATCAATGATCAGCCGACTTATTGTTGATTGTTTGTACTTGTCACACGCAACGACGTTGTTACGACGTTGTTGCTCCACCCAAAAAGCCGTGACGTACAAATGATATTTTTAACGATATCGTAGTGTGTAACGGGCCCTTAAGAGGGACACAAACTGTAAAAATGCAAGTAATGCACCATCAATCATGACCAGAGAGCATGACTGCAGCTACTGAGCTAGAAGTAGTCTCAGTGAGTAAATGCTTCACCAGACTAGTCTGGGTTCATTAGCACACAATGATGTGCGTTTTTTCTTCCATTCTAAAAAACTGGTATCAGACAGATCCAAAAATATTCTGCAATGGCCGTAAGGGCCGAGGGGTACTCGGTAGCTGGGCCAGCTGACTTTCTGGGAGGTTAGCTGTGGCCCAGCTCCGTGGCCATGGCCATACAGTAATGGGGGTTGTTTACAGGAGTCTTTTCGTGACGCCACCTGTGGTATTCAGCCAGGGATGGCCGAAGCTGGTTGGATGAACCCCAGGGGATGGTATTGTGACAACTGGGATGGTGATGTGGCGCCCCTGCGACAGGGCGGCCACAGGATGAACTGCAGCTGGATGAGGTAAGACGGTCAACTCATAAAACACTCACACACAGACACACTCCGACCCTAAGCCAAGTAACTATGTTGGGCAAGGGGTAGCATGAGTTTAGAGACGTGTGGGTGGGAAGTAGAACAGACTACAGACAAGTGGGTGGAGGAACAGTAGTAAAATACTGGAACACTAAGTTGGGCGAGACAATCAATTGAGGATTCCCTGGAGGTAGCATGCCCAGGAGGTAGAGCAACAGCCTATTCCCTGGAGGTAATTTGCCCAAGAGGGAGCTTGCCCTGGAGGATGGAAAAGGGAACGATCCCCAAGCCGATACACCCTAAAGCTAAAACCAGAGAGACTGAAGAAGCCAGGTGAGCCCAACCAACATGGGTCACTGGTGGCTAGGCCAGGACAGCCAGAGAGCCGGCTCTGTAGACGTGACTGGGGAAACTACACAACCCTAACCACAAGACAACCCGGTGGTGTGCAGGAACTCTATGGCCCGTGACCTAACTACCACCACGGGGTAGGATAAAGCCATCGTACTTGGGCTAGTGACGCGCAAAGGGGGACTAATCACTGCAGAGCCCGTGACGGCCGGACCGAACTCATAGGTGAGGACAGGTACAGAACTGAAAGGCCTGAAAGGTACCTTAAGGGAAGTGACGCAGAGGAACCGTCTAAGCTGCAGTGAGAACCCGAGCCTGGAGCAGTGTTGTGAACGGGTCTGTAAAGCATGAAAAGAACTGTTTGTTGTAAGAACTACTGCAGAGCACCAAGTATAGTCCCCGGTCAGCTCAAAAGTGTCTGAGACTATTATTCTAACCGTCGCAGAATCTCTACCTGCAGAGCTGCCTACGAGCGGTCCCTGTGTGCTGGCTGGAGGAGCTGTAGGGGAGAAACAAGTACAGCGTCCAGAGTACACAATTCCTCATTACTCCTGCCCTGGGGATAACCAGCCCTACCCATGGAGGGCTCTCAATCCGGGCTGCCCCTCACCATCATCCCCAGCGAGAACACTGCAGCAGTGGTCCCCTCTGACCACACACCACAGGTGGCGTCACGAAAAAATCCCATAAACTATACACCCCCCCTTTTAATTGCTGCATCTGGGGCCACGGGGCCGGGCCACATGACCGTGGCACTCTCCAGAGACAGCACAGTCCGGCCCTGAGTACCCCGGTCCCTGTAGGTGTGTCAGTAACGCTCCCCACAGGTGGTGCGGGACCCTGGGATATAATGTGTGAGTCTTTTGGGAGGATGGTGACTGTAGTTGGGGTGTAGGAGCTGGCAAGGAGGGTGCGGAAAATAACGGGAGGACACAAAGGGGTGCTGTTTCATTACCTTTACTTTGCAAAATGAGTGTCACGCGCTTAGTTGCCGCTGACCTTGCTGGATGCTGCTGTGTGTTTGTCTTTAAAAGCTGCATGGTTGATAGTTGTGAAGGTCCTCCTGTGTTGACCTCCAGAACTGCATTCACTATGAGGTTCAGCTGCTGTTTGAGGGGTTAATGTGTGACTTACCCGGGCTCCTCTCCCCCTGGTCTTTAAGTAGCCTCTCCTTCCACCAGGTGGTGCTGCTGATAGAGTTTCACTCTATGTCTGGAAGCTGTGCTCACCTGTGTGTTTGTGTTGCTGAAGTCCTTTCCTTTGGAGTTGCTGTATCCCAGTTCTGTGGAGGGAGGTGAGGGGGGAATAGCGCAGGGGTGGTGGAGGAGTTTTAGGGAGAGGCTGAAGACCCGAATCTTCTCACCTTTAGAGATACCTTCAGGATCAGGGCCATTCAGGATTCCTAGACTAGGGTCAGACTAGCCTTCCCTGGTCACCCTGCCCATAACTGCCATTCCCTCATCAGCATTCTCACTACACCGTGACATTATCAGCAGCCCATACCTTTTTCCTTGAGTCATTATGTCTCAGACTGCCTCAGCTGATGCATTTTCTCACCTGATGCAGACCATCTCTGAAGAGGTAACTGGTCTGCGGACTCAGGTAGTGCAACAGCTGCAGCAAGTCATGGGATTTCTGGCATTGGCTTATGCTCAGGCCTAAGGTCTCTCTTCCAGATAGGTTTTCTGGGGAAGAGACACATTTTTTGTTTTCTGTGAAGCCTGTAAGCTGTATGTCAGGCTCCGACCCCGTTCATCGGGAAGTGAGGAACAGCGGGTGGGGATTATAGTCTCCCTTCTTAGAGGGGACCCCCAAACCTGGGCCTTTTCCCTCCCAGCCAACTCACCATCATTGCGGTCGGTGGACGAGTGTTTTGCTGCTCTGGCTCAGGTGTACGGTGAACCAGATAGGGTGACCTTTGCTGAGTCTAATCTCCAAAAACTCAAGCAGGGCACACGAGCAGTGGAGGACTACTGCTCGGAGTTTTGGAGATGGGCGACTGACAGCCAGTGGAACAACTCAGCCCTCCGGAGTCAGTTCTGCTTGGGTTTGTCAGCTAGACTGCAAGTCACCCTGGTTCAGTACGCCGCACCTGAGTCATTGGAGGCTGCAATGTCCCTAGCCATACGGGTTGACAGACGCCTGAAGGAGAGACCGAAACCTACTATGTCTCCTGTACCTATCCCTGCTGAGGAGACCATACCCAATGAACCCATGCAGTTGGGGGAAGTAGGTTCTCGTGTTAAACCTCCTGTGGCTACTGTTCACCAAGTGGGCAGAGCATGTTTTTTTCTGTGGAAAATCTGACCATTTTATTAAGGTTTGTCCACTTCGCTCCAAGACTACGCAGTCTCAGAAGCAGCCTACCTCTAGCCATTCAGAAGGAGACGACCAGAGAGTTTATCTTTCCTTCCTTGCTAAGTCTCCATTCACACTGTCTGCCAAGGTGGTGGTGGATGGTAAAACCGAGACTGTGCCTGTTCTGGTCCATAGCAGAGCGGGGGTCAATTTGATGGATTCTCGCTTTGCTCTGGCTCATGGTCTCACCAGCAGTGCTTTAGTGAGACCCATTCCCATCGCCTCAATCGACTCAGTTCCACTCAGCCAGAAGGTTCTCTCCCAGGTGGTGCATAATGTGAACCTGAGCATAGGAACTCTCCACCAGGAGGTTCTGTCCTGTCACCTCTTGGAGAACTTACCCACTCCCATTGAATTGGGCCTTCCCTGGCTGGAGAAACACAACCCAGTAATTGGTAGGCCAGAAAGGTTGTAACTTGGGGGGCTTTCTGTGTAATTGCCTCGCTACAACTATTTCTACTGTACTGGTTACACCGACTCCTACACCACTTCCAGAAGTGAATAGGAGTGAGCCTGGAAGAGGGGGTGGAGTCCAGACTATGCCTCAGATTAATGGTGGGTCTAAGCTTCATTCCAGGAGGAGGGGCCGGGGAGGGACGGTGGTTCCTTCTGTGCACTCCTGGGGAGGGAGCCCTGGGCCCCGGGGGGACGCTGCTGCAGTTTATCATCCTGGATGTGTGCCCTCTAACTGTGACCGCAGATTTAGAAATAAACGTGTATGTCCAGACCTGAGAGTTAATGAGTATTTGTTGTCCAAACACGTCAGGTGGAGGTGTGCTGCTGGGGCTCCAGGGAATGTGGACTTATTTCAGATGTGCCGTAGTCCAGTCCGGAGGCCTCTCTTAAAAGAGGGGGTACTGTCACGCGCTTAATTGGCGCTGACCTTGCTGGATGCTGCTGTGTATGTGTTTGTCTGTAAGAGCTGCATGGTTAATAGTTGTGAAGGTCCTGGGTGTCACGCTACCGGGGGAAGGTGCCGTAGAGTGGACCCACTGGGCCGTGGTACCGAACTCCCCTGCGTGCGCTGATCCTAGTTTACCCAACCCCTATACAGGGACTGTCAGTGGCAAGCCCAGGGGGTCCAAGTACCACAGCAGCTAGTACCAGGGAGGCGGCTCGTAAGGTTAGCCTATACAATGGCACAGCTAAGGATTCCAGGTAACAAAGTATAAGGCTAGGAGTGCAGAAATGGTGCTACCGGGGAAGAGCACAGCTAAGGATTCCAGGTAACAGGGTACAAGGCTAGGAGTGCAGGAATAGTGAGCTGGGGAGCGGTGCCAGGGGACCTAACATTGGGCCTCCTGTGTTGTGCCCCAGAACTGCATTTACTATGAGGTTCAGCTGTTGGTTGAGCGGTTAATGTGTGACTCACCTGGGCTCTCCTCCTCCTGACCTTTAAGTAGCCTTTTCTTCCACCAGGTGGTGCTGCTGATAGAGTTTCACTCTATGCCTGGAAGCCGTGCTGTGCTGACTTATGTGTTTGTGTTGCTGAAGTCCATTCCTTTGGAGTTGCTGTCTCCAGTTCTGTGGAGGGAGGCGAGGGGGGAATAGCGCAGGGCTGGTGGAGGAGTTTTAGGGGGGAGGCTGGAGACCCGAACCTTCTCACCTATAGAGATACCTTCGGGATAAGGGCCATTCAGAGTTCCTAGACTAGGGTCAGACTAGCCTTCCTGGTCACCCTGTCCATAACTGCCATTCTCTCATCAGCATTCTCACTACACCATGACAACGAGGAGCAGTCTGGGGGTACTGGTTACCAGGTCCAGAAGGGTCTGGTCAGCCTGGAAGCATTCGGCATCCACCTTGCCAGGTGGGTTTGAAGGCCTTCCTGCTGCGCTCTTAGTTTGGGGTCCTGGAAGCCTGTGAGCTATCCTGCGGCCCTCTTCCTGCTTTCTTTCCCTTGCACACATATGGCAGACAGCAAGAGCCTCTCAAGAGTATCACCGTGCTGATGGCAGCTCCGGGCTCTCGCTATGCTGTTGTGCCACCGGGTTTGTAGAGCGGCCAGGAGATTTGCAATCTCCTGTCCTCCAGATTTGGTTATTGGGTCTTGCAGTACAACCCAGGACTCTGGCATCCTCTGTAGTGCCTCTCTGGGGTGAGCTTTCGGCAGCTCCACTCCTCAGAGCTCGTTCTTCTACGTCTACTCCTCTCCCTCTCCTCAGACTTTCTGTCTAACCCCTCCTGTGTGCCAGGAACAGGGCAACTCCCCTGAAATCTGGTGTAGAGCTCCCTCTTCAGGCCTGGAGTCAGGTTTTGTGTGTGCATGCTGTGGTGTACCTCACATGGGGATCTCCTCATGCTTCCAAGCATGACATCACTATGGTAACCGGACCACTGGGGTGGCACAATTCAATGGAGTCCCTCTGCTTCTGTTTGCATTAGTAAGCAAATGGATCTTTTTTTGGCATGTAATTTGTTTATCCATTCTCAAGCTAAGAGGTGAACAGTCTTAAGGGTCTGCCACACACAACGATATTGGTAACGATATCGTTGCAACATCACCAGCGTGCTCACAGGTCCGGATCGCTGGTGAGTCTGCCTGTGTGACAGCACACCAGCGATCAGCTTTCAATGTCCCAGCGATCCCGATCGTTGGTGGGATCGCTGGGACATTGAAGCGTGTAACGGGTCCTTTAGGCTATGTCCACATACGTTGGTTTTTGGTGTGAACAGATTTCTTGGCAGGAGGCTTGCTGCATATTTTTGTTGAGGTCTTAGTGCATTTCACCAAGTTTTTATCACATTTTTGGCGTGTTTTTGTTTGCTGTCTCTTTCCTGCAGATTTGCCATACAAACTATAGCAAAACCGCTGAGACGTATTGACATGCTCATTGTTTCAAAACGCAGCAAAGCCTGTGGTACCAATGTGTGTGGAAAGATAATTCACGAATTACATAGGTTATGCTCGAAACCAAAAACGCAGGATTAGATTAGCATAAAACCAAGGCAAAACATGACCACAAAAGCCTTAACCTGTGTGAATACAGACTTAGGGTTCTGAGAAAAAGTCTAGGTTCCATTGTGTCCATTTTTAGAATGAAACAAATAGTTTTCCATGATACATTTTTTTGTTCCGTTCTTTACACTAATGGCCGCTTTACACATCCCGATATCGTTGTCCAACAACGATAAAAAGTCATGTGGTTCGGCCGTTGTATCGTTCGTGCGTTGTGTGGTGTAAATGAGCAATGCGATGCAAGAACGATGCCAAAACAATATCGTTGGGGAATTGTGCAGGCTCTCCAACTGCTCGATATTGGATGGACGATCTGGCAGGATCATGCTGTGTGACAGCCCAACAACGATTTGGAGCACAACTTCCCCTATTCACTCTCATGTTAAATGGTCGTTCCCTGGGTCTTTTGTTCGAGGGGGTGTATACATCGCAGTTGCGTTGCCTGCTGATATCTCCCTGTGTAACATCTCCTATGCGATCTTGGACTAGTGCCAAAAATGTGCGCGCTCCCATGCCGTTGTATGCAATATCGGAACGATATCGGGACGTGTAAAGCGGCCATAGCACATGACAGAACCCAGGCAACTCCCATAAAATTCATTGGTCCCTTTTGTTTCCTTTTGCATCACCTGTACACTTGATTCTGTTTCCACAGAATTCTCAAATGCAGTTGTGAACCCCTCAATCGGCCTAAAGGCCCTGTTACACGCTTCAATGTCCCAGCGATCCCACCAACAATCGGGATCGCTGGGACATTGAAGGCTGTCACACAGACGACTCACCAGCGATCCGTACCAGCGAGGACGCTGGTATCCCAGGTAAACAGCGAATAACTAAGCACTGCACGGTGCTTAGCTACCCAATGTTTACCCTGGATACCAGCTCCCAGCGTTGCTGTGCAGCACTGGGAGCTCGCTGATCGTTGGTCTCCCGCTGTCACTCGCAGCAATGCTGCGTATTCAGCGGGCGACCAACGATAGATTTATGAACCAGTTCATAAATCTGCGATCAATGATGAGTCATTTCTAATGATTCAATTTATGTGTAGACGCAGGGGCATAACTACCGCAGTCACAACAGTCGCGGCTGAGACCGGGCCCGCCCCTGCTTTCAGCTGCCCGAGGAGAGGAGGGAGGACGGGAAGTGAGTGAAGCCTCACTTCCTGCAGCTGCGCCCGCCCCTCCTCTCCTCGGCGCTGAATCTGACCGCAGGAGGCACCTCAAGGCAAGTCCCACACCACCAGCAACCCATCCCCCACTCTTCAACTCTGCATAGCGGCTCACAGTTCCCACTAGCAGCCCCCCCCCCCCGCTCCCGCACCTCACCTACGGGGCCCCGTAGTAAATAATGCACTCGTGGCGGTGATGTTACGCCACTGTGTAGACGCACTGTTTTGATCACCCGTTATTGCATTTTGCAGTGACCATAAAAATGTAATTTTGGCCTTTGAACTTTTTTTCCCATTCTGCAGTGTACAGATCTGATTAATTGATTTTATATTTTGATAGATCAGGCATTCTGAACACAGTGATACTAAACGTGTGTATTTTTTTACATTGTTTTACTAAAAAAGTGAGGTGATTTTTTTGAACTTTTATGTGTTTTTTTTTCATATTTTTACAAACTATTTTTTTCTTTTTTCTTTATATTACACAGCCCCATAGGGCACCACAGTGCTGCACAGTCCACAGCTGCAGCACATCAGGACATAGCACAAATGATCACTTTCTGTGGTTGGCAGTGCTTGACAACCATTCACAGAAAGTGATCTCTGATAGCTTCCAGGGTCACCACAGGACCCCGGCTATCAGGTGACACACAGAGATCCCACGATCTTATAACGGGATCTCCGACCTCGACAGGGAACCGCGCAATCTTCGCTGCGGTGCTTTAAATCCCGCCGTCAGTGAATGATCAGTGATCCGATCGGTGCTGTTAGCCCCACATCTCAGCTGATGAGATCAGCTAAAGTGTCAGGGGAATTATGTCAGCTCACCTCCGGAGCTCACATCAAAGCAGGGCACCCGATATATGACGTACCCAGTACGTCATATGTCGGCAAGAGGTTAAGGCCACATGCACATGTTAAGTATTTGTTGAGTTTTTTTTTATCTCAGTATTTGTTAACCAAAACCAGGAGTGGAACAATAATAGCAAAATCATAAGGCTGGACACTACTGTATGACTTACGCGAGGATTGCATCACACTGTCTGGCGGCACTCCTGACCTAAGCTTCTTGTATTTCTATGAAGCTGATGCACTCAGGTCAGGAGTGCCGTCTGCTGGTCTATGCATTTTGATGCAATACTTGAACGAGTCATGCGGTAGTGTGAGTCCATCCTAATAAGGGCTGTGGAGTCGGTAAGCCAAACCACCGACTCCAACTTCGACTTTAACTCCACGAGTCCAACTCCTTCCTACTTGGGCTCATGTTTAAGTGATACATTATTATGATACAATAATCAACATATTTAGATATAACATTATAATATCAACACATTCTGCATTGAACTACTGTACCTAATTTAATATATATTTTAGGAGTCAGAGTCAGTCCATTTTACAACGAGTCCAACTCCACCATAATGAGCACTGACTCCGACTCCACAGCCCTGATCCTAATCCTGGTTTTGACTTACAAATACTGAGGTGAAAAACTGAACAAATACTCAATGTGTGCATGTGGCCTTAAGGTACCTTTACACGCTGCAACCGCGGCTGGGAATCCTGACGGCGATATGTCGCCCTGGAACAATCGCCGTCAAATTGCCTCCCAGTTGCGGCGTGTAATTAGGGAATTTGGCGGCAATAAATCTCCTGATTCCTCATTCCTGAGCAGTCCTCTGAAATCAGGAATCAGGCGACAGGCGATTTATTGCTGCCAAATTCCCCAATTACACGCCGCAACTGGGAGGCAATTTGACGGCGATTGTTCCAGGGCGACATATTGCCGTCAAGATTCCCAGCCGCGGTTGCGACGTGTAAAGGTACTGTTGCGTCCCTGCGGCACGGCGCCTTCACTGCACGCTCTGCTGTCCCCCCTACCCGCTTAACTATCGCTCCGTCACCGGCCCTGGTCCGCGGATTTAGGGTCGCAGCCAGCCGGCGGCGGCGGCCCCAGGGTTCCAGAGTGCATCGCCGCTTGTCAAGGGGCCAGGGTTCGGCTTCCACACTGCTGCACCGTCCTCCTAGGGCTCCTGCTGCCTCACTTCCTCCCTGAGCTCTCAGTAGGGGGTGGGCGCATGCTCTCAGCGACTCTTTAAGGGCCAGGGTTCCAGTCTGCCCTGCCCCGCCTCTCAGCCAATCACTGAGAGGCAGCAGGGATATAATGTCCTCATTCACTTCTGGACATTGCCTGGGAAACTTCTACCATCTAGAAGCTGCCAGTCCAGGTCTTGTTAGGGTCTCCTGTTTTGTGCTATTCCTTACCTTTGTTTTGTTCTCTTTCAGTTGGATACCTCTGTGCCTGTTCCCTGCTGCCCTCCGTGTTTCCTGGTTTCCCAAAGGACCCCATCCTGCCCCTCTGTGTTTCCCTTCTATTGGTTTCTTTCCTTTGGGTCGGTTCAACACGGGTGTCCGCCTCTCTCGGGCCCTCCTTAGCCTTGTCCAGGAGAAATCCCTGTATGGGGGTCACTCTGGCTGGACTCCTTCGGAGGTGTTTCCGGTGAGGTGGCCCTGTGGCCTTCTCTTGGAGTGTTTGCCCACTGCTGTTGAAGTGTGCAATAAATCTTTGAACTTACCTTCCTTGTCTGGTTCTCTCACTCATCCTGGTATCAGCATCCGCATTGCCTGCGGTCCAGTGGGTCCTCACATCAGGTCCGTCTGTAGAGCGTGACATATACCTTAAAGGAATTGTCAATTGGAGACAATATACTTCCACATTCATCCAGGAAGAGAAAAGTATCAGCGGCACTCAATTCCACAAGGTTAAAATCACAGCATGGGGGAGAGAGGGGTGCAGAGCTGCAGGGACAACAGCCTGTTTCACATCAAGTGATGCTTCTACTGGTCCCACTGCTCCTACTGAGTGCTGTGCAGCAACCGCATACTGTCATTACATTCCCATGATTCGGTACTCCTTTAGGGTATGTACACACAGTGCATTTTTGACCTGCATTTTTACCACGACTTTATGCAAATGTATGCTAATCTATTCCTGCATTTGGACTTTCCAGCAAAACCTATGTATTTTAGGGACCAGCTGTCTACACACATTGGTTTTTGTTCTCTGCAGAAAGTTGCAAACATCCTTGGTTTTGCTGCATGTCAATTCTTTCTGAGTATTTGCTGCAGTCTATGGCAAAAATGGAAAAAAAAAAACAGCTACCAAAACGCAACAAAAACACACAAAAAATGCACAAAAATTGCAGACAAGAACACAGCAAATCTCCTGCCAAGAAATCTAGAGATCCTAGATACCTCTACAGGTTTTGCTGCATTTTTGACTGCAGCAAAAACGCCCTGTGTGCACATATCCTTAGGGCCGCTTTACACACACCAACTTCTGTGTCCAACTTCTGAACAGATCTCTGGTTGCAGTGAAATCATAGACACATTGCTCCATTTTGTGGCTGTGTACAAATGTAACCATGTGTCCATGATTTCAATGCAACCAGAGATCTGTTCAGAAGTTGGACACATATCTGTGTGTGTAAAGTGGCCTTTTGACTTTATTTAAATATCTTCCATGTGGAGTTCTACTGCAAAAGCAGGACGAAGGTTACTTAACAGAGATTTCATTATTGGGTTATAGACCACACTAATTACTGTATATACTCGCGTATAAGCCGAGTTTTTCAGCCCAAAAATTGGGCTGAAAAGTTACCCCCTCGGCTTATACGCGAGTCACTATACGGGCGCCCCCCCCCCCAGAGGTATACAGGCCCCCCCCATGCTCCTTAAACCTGTAAAGGAAGATGATTATACTTATCGCTGTCCGGCTGCCGTCCCCGCTCTCCATCGCGCTCCTCCATCTGCATCGCGCTCCTCCATCTTCCGGCTTCCTGTCTGCACCGACAATGACGTCATTGTCGGCGCAGAACACAGGAAGTCGGAAGCCGGTGAATGAAGATGGAGGATCGCGATGCAGATGGAGGAGCGCGATGCAGAGCGGGGACGGCAGCCGGACAGCGATAAGTATAATCATCTTCCTTTACAGGTTTAAGGCGCATGGGGCTGCTGCTGTGTATAACATGGGGCTGCTGCTGTGTATAACATGGGGCTGCTGCTGTGTATAACATGGGGCTGCTGCTGTGTATAACATGGGGCTGCTGCTGTGTATACCATGGGGCTGATGCTGCTGTGTATACCATGGGGCTGATGCTGCTGTGTATACTATGGGGCTGATGCTGCTGTGTATACTATGGGGCTGATGCTGCTGTGTATACCATGGGGCTGATGCTGCTGTGTATACCATGGGGCTGATGCTGCTGTGTATACCATGGGGCTGATGCTGCTGTGTATACCATGGGGCTGATGCTGCTGTGTATACCATGGGGCTGATGCTGCTGTGTATACCATGGGGCTGATGCTGCTGTGTATACCATGGGGCTGATGCTGCTGTGTATACCATGGGGCTGATGCTGCTGTGTATACCCTGGGGCTGATGCTGCTGTGTATACCCTGGGGCTGCTGCTGTATATACCCTGGGGCTGCTGCTGTATATACCCTGGGGCTGCTGCTGTTTATACCACTGAGACTGCTGCTGTATACTACCTCTGGGGCTGCTGTATACTACCACTGGGACTGCTGTATACTACCACTGGGACTGCTGTATACTACCACTGGGGCTGCTGTATACTAACTACTGGGGCTGCTGCTGTATATACCACTGGGGCTGCTGCTGTATACTACCACTGGGGCTGCTGTATATACCTCAGGGGCTGCTGTATACCACACTGCTGAGGGCTGTATACCTGTGCTGGGGTCCACCCTCGGCTTATACACGAGTCAATGGTTTTTCCCAGATTTTGGGGGCAAAAGTAGGGGGGTCGGCTTATACACGGGTCGGCTTATACACGAGTATATACGGTACTGTCCTTATTAGAATGGGATACATTGCAAGGGGTATGACAGGGTTGAGTCTCTCCCCTTCTGTTTCGATCCATGTTCTGGAACTGTGGACGGCTTCTTCCAAGTGAATATGTGGTGAGACGAAATATTTTTTATTTGTGCACTGATACACTTTGAGCACTGTATATTTTGTGGTTATTTGTGTCACATGGTTTGGTTCCTATTTTAATGGACTTTATAAAAGTAATTTATTTTATTAGTTATTTATATAGGACCATTATTTCCGTGGTGCTGTACATGAAAGGGGTTTCATATTTTGTATATCTATATCAGATCCCTGCTTTTGCCAACATGGAAGATACTTATAAAGCTGTTCTCCACAACTTTCTACCGTATTACATGAAATCCTAGATTTGGTTAATAAAAAAAAGATACCTGGCAATAAGTCACTCACTGGGGCCGTGGTGTACCCAGAACCGGGCCCTCCCGTCATCATCGTATGGGGCTGCAGAATGTCATGGTGTCGTGACCCGGCTCCGTGGTCCCGGGCGAGTCAATAAAAGGGGGAAAACAGTTTTTGATAAATTAAATTGTGACGCCACCCATAGTTTGCGGCCATAGATAGCCACCACTGCAGATGTTGCGCCCTCCACGGGTAGGGCTGGTCCCTAGGGCAACCATGTAGAAAATGTAGGTGAAATGTAAAATCCTCAGTACCCTCAGGCAACCTCCTGCTGCCAGCTCGCACTATCAGTCGGCCACCTCTCAGGCGCGCAATCAAAGTTTTACACAGTTCTGAGCTTTACCGGGTTTACTTTTTTGCTTGTCAGGTTTTACAACACACACAGAACAGTGCAATTGCTGCTCCGGTCTGGTTTTAGCAGCTGGGACAGCTTGTCTGCGACCTTTTATGTTCCTTTTGGGCCTCTTCAGTCTATGCCGCACACTAGTCCAGCGGTCACAGGCTCTCTGTGGGCACCCTTCCGGGTTTCTTAGCCCTAGTTCAACAGCCTTCTTTCGCTGTGCCGGAGGTTAGGTCTTGGGACATAAAGACCACGCACTCGCCAGAGTTGGGGCATGCAGCTTCCCTGCCACTTCAGCAGAGGCGGCACTCTGGTTCCGGCCCGGTCCCTCGGTGTCCCGGCTGACTCAGACACACCTTTGACCCACTCTGTCTTCCCTCGGTTCTCAGCCTGGGACCCGGGCTAGCCATACGGTACCACAGGCTGCCGGGTCCGGGTTTTCTCAATCTGGTTTCTCTGACTACTTGGCTAACGGGTCTCAACTCTTTCTTACTCCTCTCCTCCACTTTGCCTTCTTCCGGTCTGGTTTTGTTGTTGTGTTCCCACCCCCTACTGGGTTCTGTCCTAACGTTCCATCCTCCACCTGGCTCCTTCCGCTATCCCGTTGCAAGACATAGAGTAACTTAGACTTGGGATCAGGGGATTTGTTGGGTGTGTGTGTGTGTGTGTGTGTGTGTGGTGACCGATTTACCAATCCCATATGCTGCGCTATCTAGTGGCGACCGGTCCGCAGGGGAGCCACAGCAAGAGCACCTAAATATATAACAGCTCCCTGTTTAACTATGGTGGACAGCAATGCCAGGCTGGACATCCATGAGGTGTATCACACTATTTTAAGATCTCATAGCACAACTTACTTGATAACTTATTACTTGTGTCAGTTTCCAGGACACAAGTTTAGACCTCCACTGCCCTGATGTTTTCTTTGCATCTAGTGATGATAGTTAAATGATCCTCCACCATAGATAAACAATGAATCTCCATTCCACATTACAAGAAGTGTGAAAACATCTATCAGTTTCTAACATGCAGCTGCAAAATCTTTGAAGGCTTAACCCAAAGTAAAGGGTCACTGGAGTACAAGGCCTGGACCTGGCATAAAAAGTTTTTTTGCCCCTTATCCTTCAGATCAAAGAAAGGTAATGGAACAATGGAAAGGTTGAGTGATCATCTCCTTCAGATGTGGGCAACGTAATGGAATGATGAAAATTAGTTTCTTTAGGTGAGTTATCATAATTCAACTTTAGACAAGTCTATTGAAAACCATTCTTAAATCAACCATATTCTGATATGGCAAATATTAGTGTCCTTAAAGGGAAGCTGTCACCCAAAATAACCTTCCTAACCTGTTAATACCTGTTAATACCACTGCTCCAGAGTTCCGTAATAGCTTCAAGTTCTATAGCAGCGGTACAGCAGACTAAATGCTATAGAACTTGAAGCTATTACGGTCCCGACATAGCCGCTGAGACGCTGCCTCACCCCACCCACACGTTGATGTCTTACTGACGTAGGTGGCAACGTCATCAGGAAGAGGAAATCCATGTCAGCTGCAGAGACACCGCACGTGCAAAGAGAAGACGCCGAGTCGGCGTGGATGAGGACAGTAGCGTGCAGCAGGCCAGAGGGAACCGGAGCTACAAGTTAGCAAGGTAAACCAAGCTTTTGATTCATCGCAAGGGGGGAGAGTGTAATGAAAGCGATCCTAGTGCAAAGACATGTTTAGGGTGAATGTGTGGCATTAGAAGGAATGATTGTTAGGTTCATGATTGAGTAGATAAGGTGGTAGGGATAAGGAAGGAAGTGCCCATTAAATGGTATAGTTTAATGATATAGTGAGTAATATCAAGGAAATAATTGACAGATCACAGGAGAACTTTATCAAAAATAGCACGTAGTAAGTAATGAAGCTTTTGTAATTAAAGCATTATTTCAGCACATTTAAGGTTTCACATATTGATGTAATTTCAATTCACGTTGTTATAGGTAAAAGAAACCATTATAAAGAGAGAGGGTCGCAAAAGGTATCCACATCATGGAGCATATGGGGTAGGGTAATCTATATAACAAAACCCTAAGGCTACTTCTGTCAGGATGTAACGGTATAGCCTCTACACCCACTCTGGGTGTTCCAATATGGCCGCCCATTGGCGGGAGCAGGGCTTCCAAAGCCTCGCGAGACTTCCCGGACGCCATCTTGGACAAAGTATGTAGCCGCCCCCGGAGGACTGGATCCAATATGGCGTCCGGGAAGTCTCGCGAGACTTTTCGGACAGCGAGAGTTCCCGGACGCCATGTTGGAATAAAGATGTCGCCGGAACTGAGGAGTGCGGTCGGCGGCGGATGTACAGTGCTGACCACCGAGCCGCCGCACAGCGCTGACCACCGAGCCTCCGTCCTGCGCTGACCACCGAGCCTCCGTCCTGTGCTGACTACGAGCCTCTGTCCTGCGCTGACCACTCTGTCTCCGTCCTGCGCCAACCACTCTGCCTCGGTCCTGCGCTGACCACCGAGCCTCCGTCCTGCGCTGACCACGAGCCTCTGTCCTGCGCCAACCACTCTGCCTCGGTCCTGTGCTGACCACCGAGCCTCCGTCCTGCGCTGACCACCGAGCCACCGCACTGCGCTGACCACTGAGCCACCGTGCAGCGCTGACCACAGAGCCACTGTGCAGCGCTGACCACTGAGCCTCTGTCCTACGCTGACCACTGAGCCTCTGTCCTGCGCTGACCACCGAGCCTTCGTCCTGCACTGACCACCGAGCCTCTGTCCTGCCCCGCCGGCTCCATCCTGCCTCCATCCTGCCCCCCTCGGCTCCATCCTGCCCCCCCAGCCCCATCCAGCCCACCTGCCTCCATCCTGCCCCCCCCTGGCTCCATGTACTGTAATGTACCGCAATATACTATAGTGCTGCTATACATGTACTGTAATGTACCGCCATATACCATAGCGCTGCTATACATGTGCTGTAACGTACCGCCATTTACTATAGTGCTGCTATACATGTACTATAATGTACCGCCATAAACCATAGTGCTGCTATACATGTACTATAATGTACCGCTATATACTATAGTGTTGCTATACATGTAATGTAATGTACCGCCATATACTATAGTGCTGCTATACATGTGCTGTAATGTACCACCATATACCATAGCGTTGCTATATATATATATATATATATATATATATATATATATATATATATGTAGTTCACTCACGTTGACTGAACAAGTTCTGTCAGTCACAGTATGTCAACTACATACATATTCTAGAATACCCGATGCGTTAAAATCGGGCCACCATCTAGTGATTTATAATAAAGTATCAAAATGACAAATTAATTAAAGGTGGTTTATAGTGAATTATATGTATATATTTTCAGATTTTATAAGGATACAAAGACCACACAACAAGAGTATACTTAAATATTAAAGAATTATAAGAAGGTGAATCCAGCTAACAGTAGCAGTAAGCGAAAGAAACCCCTATATTATGGTAAAGGACAAATAAGCATTTTTTTTTATTTATTTATTTTAATATAGGCCCTGAGATGAATGTAAATAGTAATTGAATGTATCTTTTTAGGATCCTTCATGTAGAATGAAGAAATTTGACCAATAAAAGATCGGTGTCTAAGAATATTAAGAAGAAACACCTTATTAGCAACTTTGCTAATTTTAGTAAAATAATTGCACAAAGTACATATATTATGGTATTATGGTTTTAATAATGATATGAATTTTATTGATCATTAATTTTTAATAAAGTCATATATGGTGAAAACAAAAATTAGTGCATTATTGAATTAGTAAGCCATTGTATAGAGGATGTATTGCGCTGGGCCCTTATAAATATATGACAAAATATATAAAAAAAAAGGGGGATAAACACGGTGTTCTCCTTGCAGCTTTCTAGCAGCAATACCACGTGAGTGATACCTTAAAAAGACTAGCTCCAGTGTATAACAGATTATAATTAAGTGTATGAGCTAAGCGCTTGCTCCCAGGCCACAAAATACATCCATACAGCCTTTAAATTACCTGCAACCTCCGGTTTTTAACATCCCCATGCTCTTGGGGAGACACCCTGAGCCATTTACCCCGGTGGCTGCCTGTAGGATCGAGGAGCACAGCATTTGAGGACTGGGAGTGTGGAGGTCTGTTGAGTGAGAAGCGGCTCCTGGGATCTGTTCCCTCTGGTGTGCAGGCTGCCACCCTGCACCATTGGTCTACCTCTTGGCACCACTATCCCAGGGAAGCCTTCCAGGAGATCTTCCCCAGAGCCAGCACCGCTTGCCACCTGGAGGAGACTGGGCTTGCAGGAGACCTCAGGTATCGGGTCAGGAGTCAGGGCCAATGTAGGCGAGGCCGCGTATCCCCGAACTAAAGAGAGAGAGACTGGCCACAACAGCTACTGTCGCGACTGCTAAGCAGTGTATCTAAATAGTTATACCGGTCGTGAAGTGGAGGTAGCCGCTGTTACCAGAGAAGAAGAGGTGCCGAGCCATTTGTGAGGCTCCACCCCCAACTACTGCACCACGAGGCAGGTGCGATTATCTGCAGCTCTCCCCCTCCCTTTTATCAATGCTGCTAGCCTCTCCAGCCCACCTCTGATCTCCAAGGCACAGGAGAAGCTGCAGGGATATTAACTTTTCCTCAATAATCTTTTCTAATCCAAATTACCACAGTGATTTAAGACTGCTTAAATATCTGCTTTCTGACTCCGTTATATTAGGATCTAAAATTAAATTCTAGCTCCCACTAATCCCTGTTAGGGTGCGTGCACATGATCAGTATACGCAGCGTCTTGCCGCTGCGTCCAAAACGCTGCATAGTACAGTACAAGCATAGTGGATGGGATTTCAAGAAATCCCATCCTCACTATGCTTAACCCGCTCGCAGCGTGTTTGGAGCTGCGGTGCGGGTTGCTGGCAGTCCGCTCCTCCGCAGCATGTTTATTTCATGCTGTGGAGTCGGAAGCAGATGCCACAGAGAGACTGCAGGGAAAAGCCGCCCTGCACCCGCCGCATACAGTGAGTACAGGGCGGCTGCGGTCTCCCTGCGGTCACCTGTGGCTTCACTCAGGTCCGGAGGAGCAGCGTCCAACACGCAGCTACTCTGGACCGTGAGCACATACCCTTACTATAGTTTTCAAAATTTTAGGGAGTGAGGCTCCACCTGCTGGCCATCCTGTACAATTGCGTGGAGCTGTTTTAAACAGTCACCTATTCTAAAGTCTAAGGCTACGTTCACACACATTTTTACGCGCGCTTTTCAAAATACGCAATGTGTTTTGTGTCTTCCAGCAAAGTGAATGGGAAATTCACTTTGCCGTGCAGACAGTGCGTAAAAATACGCAGTGCTTTTTCTGGGAGAAAGCGCAGCTGTGTAAAGAATTGAGATGCCAATTCTTTACGCAGGAGCTCCTGCATTTTCTCCCTCTGATGTCACAGAGGGGAGGAAGAATCCTGCTTCTTCCACCGATCTGTGACAGCTGTGATCGCCCATTAGATTTCGCAGTGTATTAATATACACTGCGAAATCTAAATTAAACAAAGCCAAATGTATCAAAAATAAAAAAGAATGAAATGCTTACCTGTCCGACGCCTTTTCCCGGTGTCCGGTGGTGAGGACAAGCGATGTGTGTTCTGCCAGGAGCTGCCGTGATGTCAGAGGGGCGTTCCCGTCGCTGATTGGCCACTCACGGTCATGTGATACATATACCTCACCACCGAACACCAAGAAAAGGCCTCGGAGAGGTAAAGAATTCATTCTTTTTTATTTTTCATACATTTGGCTTTGTTTAATTTAGATTTCGCAGTGTATATTAATACACTGCGAAATCTAATGAGCGGTCACAGCTGTCACAGAGGGGAGGAGGAAGCAGAATTTTTCCTCCCCTCTGTGACATCACCTGCACTTTCTGGAGTAAAGAAAGTGCATTGTGTGAAAGCCCCTATGTATTTTGTTGCACTTTTTTGCGCAGCTGAAAATCACTGCAAAAAGCGTGCGCAAAAAAGCGCAACTAAATATGCAATGTATGAACGTAGCCTAAAGGTACTGTTACATGCTTCAATGTCATTAAGATCTCACCAACGATCTCACGGGAGCGCGGTTGTTAGGACATCTTTTTGACATCGTTGGCGAGATGTCACATGTCTAGATATCGTGAACGACTCACCAACGATGTAGTGAGCAGCTATCGTTCGCACAACCCAGTGAACGATACTTGTTCACTGTTGTGAATAGGGGAAGTCATTAACGACATCGTTATCACGGTGTCACACACAACGATGCAGCAGGTTGGCTGATTGAGGATCCTCTGATTGGAGAACATGTTCTCAAATCTGTGATCAACGATCCAACAATTTATCGGAGTCGTATCTCGGTGTCACATGCAACAACGTCCTAACAATGTCATTTGAACGACTCCAAACCCGTGACGTTCGAGCGATATCGTTCACGATCTCGAACCGTGTAACGGGACCTTAACACTACATTCACAACTACGATTTCTGTCTTTGTCTGACATGGATCAGCTGGTTTCTATACAGGATGCTGTATATGCCATGATGTCAGTGTAATCCTCTCCGCATGTCCAAGTAGTGATCATTGATCGTCCATAAACAGGAGCATTCATAATGGTCCAATCAGGTAAAGAACGGGCGAAAAGTGTCACAAGAAACACCTCTTCCAGCCTAAAATCCAAATACACACCTCAGGGAGAGTTGGATAGATTTCTAATGATAAAAACGGTCCCCAAACGAATCAGTGGCGCAGAGCTTGGAGCCCACTCCTTTTATTGACAACTCGGACATGAGCCCGGATGAGTCTGATTGTGAATACAATGCAGACGAATCGGTCCCTTTTTCTTGATCCTATATGAAAAAACTTCTGGCCGCAACCATGAAACCCCTGATGAAGAAGATACTCAGCCTTAGGTCTGATGTGAAACATATAGGCCACAGAGTTGAAGCCCTTGAGAACACCCAAGCTGACCTGATTGAGGCCTCTAATACCCTTGAAGACCATATTCTCTTTCACCAACAACATCTCTGTCACGCTGGGGTGGCCAGGCTACCCAGAAGTAGGAGGGAGCTGGGTGTAGGGAGTCAGGGGAGCCTGCTCTGGTCCTGATACTAGGGTCCCTGATTCGCCCTGTACTCGGAGGTACCTCTGAAGGTGAGGAGGTCCGAGCCACCAGCCTAAGACCCTAAAACTACTGGAAAGCCCTAGGCACAAGCCTCCACCCACAGAACACGGAACCCAGCAGCTTCCAATGGAGAAAGAAACAACAGCTTCAGATCAGCGTCTGCTCACAACAGGTCACAGTCCAGAAATGAACTGAATTAGCAACAGCAGGTGGATGTGAGCTGACCCAGTTATGGCCGAGGGGTGGGGAGGAACCAGCCCAGGCACGCCGCTCAGTTCACCTAAGCATGAGTCATATACATCACACACTTGCACTCTCAGCTCCCGCTCATTAGGTTCCTCTCTCCACACTGAGAGCAGGGGAAAAAAAAGGTTTCATTTATACCGCAGCAGCAGAACTTCCATACAGCAAGGCAGTCAATACGTAACAATTTCAATACTGTCTTTCTGGCCATGGAGGACCAGGAGAACAGGAGTCGGACAAAAAATGTGTGGCTGAGAGGCATTCCAAAATCCTTTGCTCCAGAATCCCTTAACAAGGTCTCCAAAGAATTGTTTTCCTCAATCTTAGGCACTGACCGAGCTACACCATCATCATTGAACAGGTCCATAGAGCTCTCAAGCCAAAACCCAAACCTAGCGAGCTTCCCAGAAACATAATCTGCAGACTTCTTAACTGTCTAGATACCGCAGCCATTTTAGCAGGGGCTAGGGAGAAATCTCAAAACAACAGATTAGGGCACCACTCCTCAAAGGCCGTGAAGCTGCTGCTGTCAGTGGGCATAGAACACTTTGTCCATGGGGTGCCAGTCAAATAACAAAGTCCAATTTCAAACAGAAGAAAAAGACGGCACTCACCAGGTTAAAGATGTTCCTTCGTGATAAACTTGACTATGAAAGCGGGCGGGTGTTTTCCTGGGGGAGGACCCCCGACACCCCAAGGAACAGAAAAAATAAGACTCCGAAAAAACCTACTATACCAAAGACTCCACCTAAGATACCAGAGACTCCTGTCCCCCCTAAAACCCCAAAGAGATACAACAGAAAAAATAAGAAAAACAGGAAGACCGGGCTAAATTTGGATACTGATCAGGACCCGGATACATCGGATAATAATTCTAGTACTCATGACCTCCCTTTAGGCGCAGAACTAGAAGAGGAGGAAGATCCAGACATAGAGGAAGAGAGGTTCCCTCCACCACCTCAAAAGAGGAAACAGGTGTCGTGGCGGGAGTAGACGAGGCAGACTTGAAAATCTTCAATTTAACGGACCGTACACTGTCTTCTGATATGCTTTCTGTTCTACGGAAAGGCCTGACATTCTGCGTGGCGGAAAGTTTCGACTACGCAGAATTTAGGGCTGACCTCTTTAGAGCGGTGAGGAAATTGCAACTTTGTAAGCACTTCGAAATGCAGAAAAATCTGGGCTCTACTGACACAGCTAAGAGTCACTCTAAAATCTTTAAGAGCAATGTTAGCATTGGTCCTCTTGGTTTTTTTCCGGGTGGGAATGTGGGGGCACAATCGCAGGCAGACATAGCCCTATTGTTGGGAATAAACGAGAGTCAAGAGGTTGCTCCGGCTGGCTTAGGGGAGACAATATCCGCCTTTACAGGCGGAGTCAAGTCTACCTTTATGCCCCCCATCGTACAGGGAGATAACTTAGATTTGTTTTCTGAGCTGGTAGACCGGGATATAAGAGCCTTAGTTTACCCCGACCCCCCTAGGAACCTATCACGAGGTGAAAGCCATGCTATTAAAGAAATGAGGCAATGGTCGGATGTAGTGTTCCGAAAAGCGGACAAAGGTGGGAGTATTGTCCTGCTCCCCAGAGCAGCCTACCTGGCGGAGGCATTTAGACAGTTGGATCGGAGGGACACCTATGTGGCCTTGTCGGGAGATCCTACTTTGCAGTATCAAAAGAAATTATTTTCATTTTTAAGATCCTATGTGCATAGGAACATACTCTCTATTAAAGAAGCCGAGAGGCTGTATCCTGAGTTCCCGACGAGGCCACATTGGTATTACCTCCCTAAGATCCATAAGGACCTATCCGCCCCTCCAGGCAGGCCTATCGTGTCGGCCATCGGTTCTCTCTTTGAGCCTTTGTCACAGTTTCTAGATTGGTTTTTGCACCCGTATCTTGCCACCGTTCCTTCTTTAGCTAAAGATACATATGACTTTGTAAACATTATAGATCAGATAAACTGGAGTGACAACTATAGGTTAGCCTCGATAGATATCGAGAGTTTGTATACGAGGATCCCACAAGCATTGGCTGTGGCGGTGGTAAGAAGGTTACTGACCAATAATGAAGTTAATACAGATGTGACTGATTTTGTATGTGAAGGGCTAGAGCTCATTCTTACTCATAATGTCTTCAGTTTTCTCGACCATTGGTATGCGCAGAGAGGTGGAGTGGCCATGGGTACTCCGGTTGCGTGCACCCTGGCCAACCTCTTTCTGGCTGCCTTTGAGGAAGAATATGTGTTTACCCAAAAAAATTCCTCTCTGAAATTCATAAGACATTACATCAGATATGTCGATGACGTGCTAATTGTATGGGAGGGCGATGAGGAGGTGTTTAATCAGTTCGTGGCTTACCTTAACCAGAACTCGTACAATATGGCTTTTACCTCGATTTTCGGGGATAAGTCATTAGAGTTTCTGGATGTAAAACTTGAGTTACTAGATGACAAACTAATTAGGTCAGTGTTTAAGAAACCCACTGCCACGAATTCGCTACTACACTACCGCAGCGCCCACCCTGAGCACACCAAAACAGGCTTGCCGTTCAGTCAGTTTCTGCGTTTTAAACGCATAAATAATGTGGAAAAAAATTTTGAACTGCAAGCAGATTGACTAGAGCACGATCTGTTACGACGAGGATATCCTCCTCATGTTTTGAAAAAAGCCCGCCTTCGGGCAACTAATCGACCCCCCACGACCCTGGTAGACCTCCGCACAAGAGTGACAATGCTCAATCTAAAAAATTCTTTTTTAATTTCAAACACGGCCCAATGTTTTCACGAATAGCAGCTGCTATAAGAAGGCATTGGCATGTTGTTGAAGCTGACAAAACCTTGACAAAAATTTCCCCTACCTCAGTTGTCACCTATAGAAGGTGTAAAAATTTAGGTGACATGTTGATGCAAAAAAGGATAAAAAAGATAGATGGTGGGAACAATTGGTTGAGCCTGAAATGATTGAAAGGGAACTTTGTATGTGGGCACTGTAATTGGTGCCCCCAGCTCGGGGTTGGCCCCTGTATTGATATAGGAGGGCGAATGATCAAAATAAATTCTTTTATCAATTGCCGCACCAAGTGGGTAGTGTATGCTATCTGGTGTCCCTGGAAGCGTTTCTACGTGGGTAAGACCATTAGACCACTTTTTGTCAGGGCCAGAGAACATTTCGGGTCGATTCTAAAGAAAAAAGGTTCCCCCAGACTTGTACAGCATGTCACCGAGGCCCATAACGGGGATGCAAGTGTTTTACGCTTTGCTGGGATTGAAAGGCTGCATCCCTCAGGAAACGGGGGAGATCAGCACAAGCGTCTGCTTCAGATTGAGGCCAATTGGATCCTGAATTTGGATGCACAGGGTCCACTTGGTCTCAACGACAAATTGGACCTGGCCGTGTTTCTTTGAGTAAAGGTTTGAGTAAAATTGAGTAAAATTTCTTGATAGCTTATGGTCATTGTTTTTAGATATTGTTTGATTCGTTTACTAATAGTCTGGTAGATGGAGTGTTTCTCTCTTTTCCTATGGATACTTCTAGTACATATGTTCGTTGTCCACTTGGACACCTTTTTCTGTCCATATTTGTAATAGATCAACGTCTTCTGCGTCCGAATGTGGGATGTACATTTTTTCTGTGTGCCCAGGTGTATTCTGATAGTGGGGTCTTGTTGAGGGGCAAAAAAGTTTGCACATGACTTTGGTTTGGTCAGCTTCCATCAAAAAAAAAAAAACATTTTTGTAGTCAAGTTGCGGTAGACCACTAACCAAGAAAGCCAGTAATAATTGGGCGAATAGATTGTATTGGTTAGGGTTATGGTTAGGAAGGCTTCTTATAATGACAGCTATTTTGGTTGTCCTGAGCCTCAAGTGATAATCACATTGATGTACGATATATCGCTGTGCCTATGCGTAACATTAAACTGTGTTCTACCTCTTCTTGCTCATAAACCTATAACTAATTAATTTTCCTCAGGTTAACATTTAACCCTTACCAATCAGCGAGTTAGTAGTGCTAGTGGGCTCCCATCCGAGCATAGACATCTCCTGAATTGCATCTCGATGCTGGATGTCTATGCTTGGTGGCGTTTTGATGAATGAGTTGCCTAGCAACCCCCACATACTCGCGATCGCGGCACTGGCTATTGCAGGCTGCGATTGCGCTTGGTGGCGTTTTGATGAATGAGTTGCCTAGCAACCCCCACATACTCGCGATCGCGGCACTGGCTATTGCAGGCTGCGATTGCGATTGGCCACTGACTTCGCGCTGACGCTCCCCAGAATACCTCACGGTTCGCGCGAGAGTACCCAGAGTCCCGCGCGAGATCGGGGAACAGAGAGAGAAACGTAGTTTAGCCCCACCCACAGGCAGGGAATCTCTATGGGATCCAGTTATATGAAGAAGGGTAAGATGAACTTATTAAGCTAAAGGTCTCCTTATTGTATTGTAATGTCTGTTAATGTTTGTTTATTATTGTTTTGTGTATTTCATATGCAATTCACGGCTGATTGGTGACACCTTGATGGGAGGTCCTGCTCCGTCCATATAAGATGTGAGCAGGCACCAGTAGCCATATGTGACCAGTCGAAGGGCAAACGCCCGAAACGGCCCGTCGTCACCCTCGGCACCCCCTCCCTGTATCTGTGCAATGTCCCTGAAATAAAGGACACCGCTGATTCATCTTTAACCTGGTGAGTGCCGTCTTTTTTCTTCTGTTTGAAGCTAGGGAGAAATCTCCCTTGACCTATGGAGATACAAACTTCCAAATTTTTCAGGATATTTCCCCTGCCATCTTGGCCAAGAGGAGATTGTTAAAGCCACTGACAGATGCACTAGTGGCTAAGGGCTTGAGGTTCAAATGGCTTTTCCCTTTCGGCATTTGGGTCACCAAAAGGGTCGCCAGATCACCATCCGAACCCCTGAGGATTTGGAGAAGTCATGGGAGCCATTATAAATCGATCCTATTCCCATTCCCTCATGGATGCCTCTTGATCTCGGGCTGACCATTCCACGACTTGCTAAGCCGGAGGAATGGTCCACTAAAAAGAAATCTGCCTGTCCGAAAGCTAGAAAGAACTCTTCCAAACATTACCTCACTTGAGTTGCTACCCTTGGGTCTTGATGAGCCCGGGATTGCGACATGTTACTGTTCTACACTGTGTGCAGAATTATTAGGCTAGTTCTATTGTAGTGGATTATTTCTCAATCAACTCAAAAGACCCAAATATCAAAGCTTAATATTTTTGGAAGTTTGAGTGTTTTTTTTTTTAGATTTGGCTATTTTAGGAAGATATCTGTTTGTGCAGGTAACTATTACTGTGCAGAATTATTAGGCAACTTAATAAAAACCAAATCTATTCCCATCTCACTTGTTTATTTTCACCAGGTAAATCAATATAACTGCACAAAATTTAGAAATAAACATTTCTGACATGCAAAAATAAAACCCCAAAACATTAGTGACCAATATAGCCGCCTTTCTTTATGATGACACTCAACAGCCTTCCGTCCATAGATTCTGTCAGTTGCTTGATCTGTTTACGATCAACATTGCGTGCAGACACTGTTCCGAGAGGTGTACTTTTTCCTTCCATGTAGATCTCACATTTTAGGAGGGACAACAGGTTCTCTATGGGTTCCAGATCAGGTGAACAAGGGGGCCATGTCATTATTTTTTCTTCTTTTAGACCTTTACTGGCCAGCCACGCTGTGGAGTAGTTGGATGCATGTGATGGAGCATTGTCCTGCATGAAAATCATGTTTTTCTTGAACGATACTGACTTCTTCCTGTACCACTGTTTGAAGAAGTTGTCTTGAAACTGGCAGTAGGTCTGGTAGATGAGCTTCAGTCTATCCTCAACTTGAAAAGGTCCCACAAGTTCATCTTTGATGATACCAGCACATACCAGTACCCCACCTCCACCTTGCTGGCGTCGGAGTGGAGCTCTCTGCCCTTTACTGATCCAGCCTCTGGCCCATCCATCTGGCCCATCAAGAGTCGCTCTCATTTCATCAGTCCATAAAACCTTTGAAAAATCAGTCTTAAGATATTTCAAGGACCAGTCTTGACGTTTTATCTTGTGTTTCTTGTTCAAAGGTGGTCGTTTTTCAGCCTTTCTTACCTTGTCCATGTCCCTGAGTATCGCACACCTTGTGCTTTTTGATACTCCAGTAACTTTGCAGGTCTGAAATATTGCAAAACTGGTGGTAAATGGCATCTTGGCAGCTTCACACTTGATTGTTCGATGATCACACTTCAAAAGTTTGGCAATTTCAAGACTACTGCATCCCTCTGCAAGACATCTCACAATTTTGGACTTTTCAGAGCCCGTCAAATCTCTCTTCTGACTCATTTTTCCAAAGGAAAGGCATTTGCCTAATAATTAAGCCCACCTTATATAGGGTGTTGATGTCATTAGACCACACCCCTCCTCATTACAGAAATGCACATCACCTGATTTACTTAATTGGTAGTTGGCTCTCAAGCCTATACAGCTTGGAGTAGGACAACATGTATAAAAAGTATCATGTGATCAAAATACCCATTTGCCTAATAATTCTGCACACAGTGTATATGGTAGAAATTGTTGTTGAAGTAATGCTTACTGTTTGATTGGTTGTAGGCCTGTTGCCCCTCCCTTCCTTCCATTACTTTACTGATTACAAGTGGTTTTAAATGACTCTTCCCTTCACTCCTCCCTCTCATCCACTTCTCCCTGCCCTCCCTCATCCTTCTCCCCCCTCCTTTCCTTTTTGTTTTTCTCTTCTTGGATGAAGGATGTTGACGGTGCAAACTGGCCAGAAGGAATAGACTGCTGATCGAACCTCTGCCTTCTAAGTTGGGAAAGATATTTCCCCAGAAACTACATTCTTATGGTTTTGTTATCTCTATTAACTGATTTTGACCACTATTTGGATTTACCATGTCTCATTTTCAAAATTGGGTTCCCACAACCCCCACCCTGCTGAAGATGAGAATGTTTTGTATATAATTATGTGTTGATTCGGTCATTGTTTTACCACAGGTGTATCCCTACATTTACTGATGGTTTTCATGTCTATGGCTGAACAAACTATAGGATACTCGATCACCGTGGCATCCTTTAATGTGAAAGGTATGAATGCACCAGCCAAGCATAGCCAAATTATTTCTCTCTTGCATAAAAATCACTACCACATACGTTTCCTCCAAGAAACCCACTTTAAGATGGGTAGGGCTCCTAATACCTCTTTCTCCCCATATCCAACCTGATTTAATAGTTGCTCTTCCTCAGCTTCTAAAGGGGTTAGTATAGCTTTCAAGAAAGGACTCCCCTTCACTCTGAAAGACTGCCTTGCAAATTTGGAGGGTAGATACGTGTTTGTAAAAGGCTTTTTAGCTAACACATTGATCACATTTGCAAATCTCTACGCCACGAACCAGAGACAGACACTGTGGCTGTCTACAACTTTGGATACTCTCGCCCTGTTCATGGAGGGGCAGCTGATGCAGGGAGGCGATTTAAATTTAACACTACATCCGAATCTGGATACATCTAATGGTAAATCCTCAATCCCGCAAAAAGCCATACAGCCTCCTGCACAAATTGAATTCTCTCAATTTGATTGACCCTTGGAGAGTTGCTCACCCTACCATGAAAAACTATTCCTTTTACTCAGTACCGCATGATTCGTATCACAGATTAGATTATCTCTTAGTTCAAAATTCAGCTATCAAATTGATTTCTAATACCTCAATACGCTCTATCACAATCTTAGATCATGCCCCGATCTTTATGGAATTGTGAGTCGCCTCTCTCCTCCGCCCCCTTCCGACATGGCGGCTGAATGAATCCTTATTGGGCAATCCTCACCTTTTGTCTCAACTGAATTTCTCTCTGGCTAGATTCTTCAGAGAAAATATTACTGAAGGGAGGATTACTGCACTTATTTGGGAAACCTATAAGGTAGTCCTCAGAGGGGAACTGATAGCGCTAGGCTCTCATGTCTCTGTGAAGATCTCTTCACTCTTGCATCAAATCAGCACTATGGAACAAATGCATAAGAGGAAGAGAGCCAGGTCTGTCCATGCAGACCTGACTGCACGTGCGCTGCCAGCTGAAGGATCTACTCAATTTAAAGGCAACCTGTCACCTCATTCTACCCCCGGACCTATCATTAGCTGTCCCTACACCTTCCTAGCTGCTCCCTAACATCCCTCTCCGCTGTAAACCGGCCCTATAAAGATTTTGAAAAATGACTTGTAACTTACAGGCAGTCGCTCAGTCAGGAGACAGGAAAGGTGGCTCCAGGCTCCATTCTCCCCTCCTTGCTGCATCACTGCAGGGCATCATTATTCTTTCTTGATCTCCTCCTCTGTTTGAATCTCCCACCCTCTTCACCTCCTATGATGCACCGGCCAGCACGTCATATCCGGCCCGATGCATTGTGGGGTTTAATCATGTGGTACAGCGCTGGCGTCAATATGCGCACTGCGTATGCGCCAGAGGCTGGGGCTGTACCACAAGATTAGGCTCCAAAATGCATCGGGCCGGATATGACGTATCGGCCGATGCATCAGAGGAGGAGAAGAGGGCAGAAGATTCAAACAGACGAGGAGATCAAGAAAAAATAATGCCGCCCAGTAGGGCGTGCAGTGATGCAGCGAGGAGGGGAGAATGGAGCCTAGAGCCGCCTTTCCAGTCTCCTGACTGAGCGACTGCCTGTAAGTTATATGTCATTTTTCAACATCTTTATAGGGTGGATTTACAGCAGAGAGGGATGGTTAGGGAGCAGCTAGGAAGGTGTAGGGACAGGTAGTGATAGGTCCGGGGGGTAGAATGAGGTGATAGGTTCCCTTTAAACTCTGCTAAAATATTTGCCCGCTGAAAGCAAAAAATTTATATGCATGGGAACAGGGGCAGTAAATTCGCCTCTCGAATGTTAAAGAAGCAAAAAGAGAAACATTTTATCCGACAGACTCGAGTGGCTGGTAGTGACAGGGTGGTTGAGTCAAAGGATATAGCAGAGGCCTTCCAACATTACCATCACTCCCTATGGTGGACCCCCCGGTCATGTGACAGGGTCATGTGACGGGTAAAAACTGACCAAATACTCAGCGTGTGTACGAGGATTTACAAATACTGAGGTAAAAACTCGCTAAATACTCAGCATGTGCACGAGGCCTTACAAATACTGACGTAAAAACTCACTCAATACTCAGTGTGTGTACGAGGCCTTACAAATACTGAGGTAAAAACTCACCAAATACTCAGTGTGTGCACAAGGCCTTACAAATACTGAGGTAAAAACTCACCAAATACTCAGTGTGTGCACGAGGCCTTACAAATACTGAGGTAAAAACTCACCAAATACTCAGCTTGTGCACGAGGCCTCACAAATACTGAGGTAAAAACTCAAATACTCAGCGTGTGCACGAGGCCTTACAGATACTGAGGTAAAAACTCACCAAATACTCAGCGTGTGCATGAGGCCTTACAGATACTGAGGTAAAAACTCACCAAATACTTAGCGTGTGCACAAGGCCTTACAGATACTGAGGTAAAAGCTCACCAAATACTCAGTGTGTGCACGAGGCCTCACAAATACTGAGGTTAAAACTCACCAAATACTCAGCGTGTGCACGAGGCCTTACAGATACTGAGGCAGGTGGACTGGAATCTGGAGAGAAGGCGCAGCTGACCTTATAAAGCCCCCACTATCCCATACTGTTCCTAATTATCCTATAAAGCCCCCCACTGCACTATACTGTTACTAATTACCCTATAAAGCCCGCCACTGCTCCATACTCTTCCTAATTACACTATAAAGCCCCCCACTGCCCTATACTGTTCCTAATTACCTTATAAAGCCCCCCACTGCCTCAAACTGTTCCTAATTACCCTATAAAGCCTCCCACTGCTCCATACTGTTCCTAATTACCCTATAAAGCCCCTCACTGCCCCATACTGTTCCTAATTACCATATAAAGCCTCACTGCCCCATACTGTTCCTAATTACCCTATAAAGCCCCCCACTGCTCCATACTGTTCTTAATTACCCTATAAAGCCCCGCACTGCCCCATACTGTTCCTCAATACCTCAAAAGGTCACTTGGAAAGTATCCTCAATCTAACTGAAATAATTCTGCAGATGATCTTCAGCTCCTTCTGGAGCGGCTCACCTGCAAGTGTTGCCGTGTGTATCCTCTCGTCCTCTCCTCCTCTGCAGCCAGGCCCTTGTAGCAGTGTGTCTACTCAGACTAATCCTCAGTGACCGCTCTCCCAGCACTGCCGTCTGCCGCGCCTCGCACAGGGGGTTCTTACCAAGTGACGCTGAGCCCTGTGTGAGAGCCACAAAGTTTCCCTGTGGGTGGAGGCGCTCATACTCTTCTCTGCCCGGCATCCCTGGTATCTGCATGGCTATCCGTGACTGAGGTAGGCGGGCCGCATGTGCCTCCAGCACCCGCAGTCTTTACAACATCCTCGGACATCACCACATCATGACGTACGGTACGGTGTAGGAGGAAGGGGGGCAAGGCTGAGCGATAGCACCGGCGTCAGCATCAGCGGCCACTGGAGAGTGCGCGGTGGTGGCGGTCGGCGGATTATAGTGGGGCAATTATTTACCTTGGGCTGGTGGGCCCCCCCACAGCATTGGGCCCGGGGCTACAGCCCAGATTAACTTCATTATAATCTGCCATTGGCTGGCCCAGATGGTTTCCAAATAATATATTATAAAATATTTGCAGAAACTTTTATACCCTATTTAGTGGAGTTGTTTAACTCATTTCTTCTAGGTTCAATTCCCCCTCCACAGTCTCTAGAAGCTTACATCACCATTATCCCTAAGGAAGGGAGGGATGGTACCCTCTGTAGCAACTACTATCCAATTTCTCTGCTTAATGCAGTGTGAGGCAGTGACTGATGTCATCTATGAAGGTCTGTATGTATCCCCCAGAGTGTGCTCGGAAACCTTATAATAACCGTTGGACTGTGTTGTACTCACGGTGGGTACTGTGAGTGCAACACAAAAATAAAGCAATGTGAACTGGGTCATGTTAGGTGACTCAGGGTTTTCAGGAAACCAGAGATGGAACTTTATTTAGGAGAATCTGTAGGATCGGGTGGGATGGATTCTCCCTCCATTCTGGGTCTTCCAACATTTACATGTCCAGAAATGTGTTTTAAACCTGTAATGCAGGACAGGGCGGGGTTCTCAGTGTGGAGCCAAGTGTCAGAGCAGCAGGTTCTGTGTGAAGCTCTGTGTGTGCTGGCTGTGTGCACTTAACACAGCCTAGCCGCGTGGTCTTGGCCCTTCCAAGGGGACCTGGACAAGAACCTGGCATCAGTGCGGAGACTTTGAAGGACTGTGTGAACATGGATGTTTCAGCTGTGTCCCGGATCATTAAAGTTCTATTAAAACCTGGACTTGTAAACAAATCATGTGTTGTGTGCACTGCCTGGGTCACTGCCTCCTGTCTTGCTGAATCCAACCGCCACCTCACAGCAGATATGAATTTATGGGCCAAAGTTCTGGCCACTAGAATAAATCTGGTGCTGGCTGATCTGGTTCACCCTGACCAGGCTGGATTTGTGCAGGGAAGGGAGGGTAGAGACAACTTTACTAAGAGTTCTGCAGGCTATATCATGTGCAGAGTGCACACGTCAGGCCCTCACTGTTCTTTCTATGGATGCTGAGAAGGCTTTTGACTGTATAAGTTGGCATTATATAACATGTGTTTTTCAGAGGTTTGCCTTCCCTCCCCCTTTCAGTGAAGCGATGCTATCATTGGATGCATGCCCTACAGCCAGGGTCGGGGTGAATGGGATCCTATTGGAACCTTTCAAGATCTGCAATGGTACCAGACAGGGTTGCTCTCTCTCCCCATCCTTGTTTGTGCTGGTGATGGAGACCTTGATACAAGCTATCAAGCAAAATAAAGAGATCAAGGGACTTAAAGTTGGCCAGAAGGAGTTGAAGGCTGCCGCTTTTGCGGATGACCTTTTGTTGTTGATCTCCAATCCAAGGACCGCCATCCCAAAGCTGCTGGAGCTCTTTTTCCTATTCGGAGAACTCTCCAATTTTAAGGTAAACCTTGACAAATCTGAAGTTTTTACTATTTCAGCCACCATGGAGGGCATTCAGGCACTCAAAGTCTCTACTCCCTTTAAATGGCCCAGCAGGAAAATTAAATATTTGGGGATATGCACCCTCTTCTAACATAATTTTGTCCCTCTACTGGGAAGAAGACTCTCCTAAAATCCTTTGACCTTCCTTTTTTGTCTTGATTAGGTCGAGTTAATATAATTAAATTGTATATTCTCCCTAAAATATTTTTTGTAATTAACATGTTCCCAATCTCACTGTCAAAATCCTTCCTTCACTCCCTTAATCAAATCATTGCCAAGTTTGTTTGGAAATATAAGAAAGCTTGGCTTCCTTTTAAGACTTTGATACTCCCAAAACACGCGGGAGGCTTGGGTCTCCCTGATCTAGCCTCCTATTACCAGGCCATACACATAGCAAGATGGTTGAAACTTACTCATTAAGCAGATCAAGGTAATTGTAACCACAATGAAATGAAATTTATGGGTAGAGAGGTGTGGCACCCCTATGACAAGGCACCACAGGAAGGTACTGCACCCCAAACAGAAGGTGTAGTGCCTCTGTAGTCATGGATATGGGATTCTTACAGAGTCTGTTATAAGCACTCATACAATAGGCCACCTTAGGATAGGAGACTGGGTATTCAGTAAGTCCCTGGGGGGAGGAGCCTAGAGTAGAGTGGGAGACTTGGGTGGCAGTTAGTTCCAGTAAGTCAGCAAGCGAAACAGCAGGAGGACAGTGCTGAGGAGACTGCGTCTGTGACAGGAGGGCACCTCTTTGGAGAGAGGTGACCCAGACACCAAAGGGGACAATCCAGGACCGGTTGGAGCTGGCTGGGGAGTCCGGAATCCTCACCGGCATACCGGAGCTGAGGCACTCAGTTGGTCTATCCCTGACTGCAAACCGACAAGCTGTGGGACCGACATAAGGAAGCCATAGCGCCACGGACTGAATCCCTACCTCTGTCCCAAATTGGGTCCAGGACACTTTAGGGAAAGGACTGAATTCCGGTGGCGGGAGGATTAGCTTGTTGTCGCTCTCGTCCGTACCGGTAAGGAACTGACTATACCTAACAATAACAGACAAGGGGACTGGCGAAAGTGCTCTTCAGTGTGGTTAAAGAGAGTTAAAGAGGAACCCAGACCCAGAAAGCTATTAAAAAGGTACCACCGACAGACTCTGCAAAGTTACCTCAAAATCTGTGGCTACGTTGCTGCTTAACTAGACTGTACTGTGTACTTCAACATCTGCCCGGTACCAGTAAAGAAACGTTTGAGTTGAAGTGGTGTCTGTGCTCCTTTCCTCCGTCGCCCCGAGGGCTCCCACAGCATCAAAGAGGTGAGGACAATGAATCCCCTTATCCACCCCGCTGCCCTGAGGTAAAGCTCCACCTGTGGGGAGCTGTACTACTCTGAGCTGCACCTCCATCACATCAGCGGCCGGCCGCATCACTGGTATCCATATTACCAGGTACCACAGGTGGCGTCACGTTACCATTCCCCCCCATCCATCATCACCCCCCACCATCCCTGCCATTGAGGGTCCAGGGCACGGAACTGGGAACCGACCAGCCATGATCCCCCATCAAAGTGACCATCTGTCCCGGTATCCACGTACCCCCTACTCTGTCAACCGACTCAGAGGCGCAAAAACTATTATCGACAGCATGCTGTCCATCAGGGACTAGATTTTATGACATCCTTTCAACAAATTTACTAATTAGACGTTCATTGATTCCAAACCACCCACCTACATGCTATTTTATAGATAAAATTCCAATTGAACTTATTCCATACATCTTTAATCCAGATTTTACGAATCCCTATGGCCTCTGGTCTTCTCTCCCAAATAAACCGATCTCCCATCTATTGTGCTGTAAATATACCATGTACAAACTTGTGGCCCTTGGAAGCTAAAAGACGCCCAAATATTACTTTTATTACAAGCTTTTATTACAAGCAGTGGTGCAACTAGAGTCCAATGAGTCCCAGTGAGAAATTTGAACTTGTCCCCTCCCCCCCGCAAGATTATCTGATGAATGGGGTCTTTTAGTGTTCTAAATCCCATTAAGACTTATGAATTTCCCTCTCCTCCTTCATTATGTATTAATGTCCTCCATCCTGTTATATAGGTCTCCATCCTAGTATATATGTTCCCTATCCTGATATATATGGGCCTATCCTGGTATATATGGTCCCCATTCTGGTACATTTGAGACCATCCTGGTATATATGGTCCCAATCCTGGTATATATGTTCCCCATCATTGTATATATGTCCCAAGACTGGTATATATGTCCCGCATCCTGCTGTATATGTCCTCATCTGGGCCCATTCTGATATATATGATTATTCTGGTATATATCTTTATCCTGATATATATGCTCCCATCCTGGTATATATGGTCCTCATCCCGTCATATATGGTCCCCATTCTGGTATACATGAGACCATCCTGGTATATATGGTTCATATGGTCCCCATTCTGGTATATATGTTCCCTATCATTGTATTTATGTGCCAAGACTGGTATATGTGTCCTCCATCCTGCTATAGATGTCCCCATCCTGGTATATATGTCCTCATCCTGGTGTATAAGTCCCCAATCTGGTATATATATCACCCATCATGGTATGTATGTTTCCCATCCTGGTATATACAGTATGGCCCCATCCTGGTATATATGGTCTCATCCTGGCATATTTTTCCTCATTCTGTCCCTAACGCATAGATAAAAACAAAAACATTCTACTCACCTTTCTTCCGCTCCGACATCGCCCGATGTCCTCTGCAGCACAGTGCACAATGCACAGTGGTTAGCAGCTGACATCAGCGTGCTCAATATGGTACATGACATCACTGTCATGCGCTGCCCTCTGTCACGGCACTTCTGACGTCAGCTGCCTGCCAGCCACTGTTTGGCCGACAGCATGTATCACAGTGCAGAGATCTGATAGGTCTCTGTGACGTGATGCATTTCAGCTGGATTTGTATCCTCGGATCGAATGTACATCCAGATGAAGCAGGCACTGGGGTTGGCGTGCAGTGGGTTCCTGTACCCCCGGGCCCAATCGCAGTCGCAACCCCTGTGATCATTATGTGCCCCTGGTTACGAGCATCTACATGGTGACTCAGCTGATCCCATAGGTTTTCTATGGAATTTAAGTCTGAATAAAGTGCAGGTCGTTCCATTTAAGGTACCCCAGTCTCCAGCAGCCCCTTCCTATTTATGTGATCTCGATGAACTGGAGCATTGTTGTCAATGAAGATGAAATTAGACCTATGTTGTTCATGCAGAGGCACATGACTGGATTAATAATGATATTCAAGTGGTAGGGGCTTGTCACTACCATTCACAAAGTTTAGAGCAGCTCTTTATTGACTAGACACATCTGCCCATACTGTAACGCCACCACCACCACAACCACCAACTGGTGACAACAGTGGCTGATGCATAGCGTTCTCCTTGATGTCTTCAACATCATTGTCGGCCATCATTTCCATTGGTCCCTCGTCTAGCAGAGATGCTCCTTGGCCCATGCAAGATGATGACACCTGTGCCTGGTAGTGTGGTCAGGTACCCTGACATTGCAAATTGTCTAGCAAGCAGACCACACTGATGTATATGGTTTCAAAAGGTCTGATTTAACACTTGGATGCCTCTCATCTCCATTAAATGTGCATGGAGTTGTGTGGCATTTATAGTATCATCTGGTTCTGAAGGGCATTGATCCCAATGAAGCGGTCATCAGTCTGGGATGTGGCAAAAGGACGTCCACTTCTATTGGCCACTTTACACACACCAACTTATCTGTCCAACTTCTGAACAACTTACTAGTTGCAGTGAAATCATGGACACATTGTTCCATTTGTACACAGCAACAAAATGGAGCAATGTGTCCATGATTTCACTGCAACCAGTAAGTTGTTCAGAGGTTGGACAGATAAGTTGGTGTGTGTAAAGTGGCCCTATGCCTTTCTGTGAGTCTTCCAACCTCTTTGCATCTCTATTGCAACCTGCTGATGACACTCTGTGACACACTAAGCTCAGTGGCAACTTACATTTGAGAACATCCTGCTTGAAGGCTCAGAATGGTGAGATACTATTGATCAATTGTTAGGCGTCGTCTTAGTTTCATGATGTCAAAATGTGAACAGCATGATGAGGAGGACTGTTAAAATACCAATTCTAATTAAACAACAATTTTTGAACAATTCACGGATCAAACACCTGTTGTGAATTTTGCCATTAAGCTCCTTGTTTGAGAACAGAAAGTTGTGCAAAAAGTTTTGAAATATTGAACAGTTGGAAATGTGCATTCAATAGTGCAGAGAAGGTCACATTAAGTTCACCTGAAAAGGTAAGTGACCCTTTTAGGTTCATCCTGAAATTTCACCCGAAGGCCAAATTCCCTAACCTTTTATGAGAAGTGTATTATTGAATCAAGCCTCTTGACGTTAGGAACATTTAACTATACAGCACATTAAACAATAATCAAACAACTAAAGCCCACCTCTTATTCATCTCGTAATAAAGAAACACACTACATTGGATATCATGGCCACAGTAGCCCCATTTATTAACCAAAATATCATGTAACATTAACAACATGAATTAACATTTTTTAATTAACTGGCACAACTAGAAAGGAGGGGGAGATTGAAGGTTACAAACATTTTACTTAACCGCAACAAACAGCTCTTCCACTCTGCCTCCAGCCGCACCACATTGGCTCGGGGGCACCAGCTGAATGTTGCCCATAACCAGATGTCTCTCTGAGACCTAGTCCAGGAGGGACCAGTTTTCAATTCTACTAAAACCTTGTCACCAATGGGATCTTCCCATTCCTGCACTGGCCTTCCATCGTCCTACAGTGCAACCAACATCCTTCAAAACCTCCTCCCTTTCCGTCTACTGCCGTGACAGAGTTGACTAACGAAAAACTTATGCCTAACTTAAAACTGATTGATAAGCCGAGAGGGTGGGAATGCACCCCTGATGACCCCTCTTTTTATACCTCCCACAGAGGATGCTCCTCCCCATTAATCAGGTAAGCCGATGAATAAATGTGGTATAATAATAGTAAGCGCTGAGAGCTAAAACAGGATACACAATGCTCTTAAATATATTACCTTTGAGTTTTATTCATTCAACAAATAAAAGCCCTCCTGCCACAACGCGTTTCGACGCTGACTGCGTCTTCCTCAAGTGGATCCACTTGAGGAAGACGCAGTCAGCGTTGAAACGCGTTGTGGCAGGAGGGCTTTTATTTGTTGAATGAATAAAACTCAAAGGTAATATATTTAAGAGCATTGTGTATCCTGTTTTAGCTCTCAGCGCTTACTATTATTATACCACATTTATTCATCGGCTTATCTACAATCTCCCTTCGGGGAGCGTGGTGTTGTGAGCTGCTCCGGAGCAGGACCTGGCTACATTTATCCATCCTTAAAACCGGCACGTGATCCTTCACGCGAGCCAGCTAGGGAATCTAGCAGGAATCTTATATTAAAAACGTTGAAGGGGAACACCAAAGATCAGAAGATCAGTGAATGTGGACTTCACTCACCACATGTCCACAATCTAGTTGTGCGGATACGGCACAACTAGTAAAGGTGAGTGAAAATCCTGAATATCGCTTAATCTAGATTCCCCAAGCAGCGTGGCGCAACCTTTGTTTTTTCTTTTGCACACCAATCAGGTAAGACACCTAACATCTCAAGATCCCATAGCCCTCTCCTAAAAGTTGCTACTGTGACCAACTTCTACATTTTTAACCCCTTACCTCCCAAAATTCAGGCCTTGCAACATCCCCAGTCATGAGGCCCTTTCTTGAACCCCAGGCCAATGCTTTCTCTTTACTTGTGGCTTATAGCAGGCAGAATGTTACTTTGTAATCCTGTAACTCAGGGGTGGGGAACCTTTTCTCTGCAAAGGGCCATTTGGAAATTTAGAATATCATTCGCGGGCCGTATAAATTTATTATATACAGACCCCAGTGGTAAGGGTAATACAGCAGCCCAGGGGTAATACAGCAGCCCAGGGTAATACAGCAGCCCAGGGGTTATACAGCAGCCCAGGGGTTATACAGCACCCCAGGGGTATAAACAGCCCAGTGGTATATACAGACCCCAGTGGTTAAGGGGTAATACACAGCCCCAGGGGTAATACAGCAGCCCCAGGGGTTAATACAGCAGCCCCAGGGGTTATACAGCAGCCCCAGGGGTTATACAGCAGCCCCAGGGGTTATAACAGCAGCCCCAGGGGGGGTATACAGCAGCCCCAGTGGTAAGGGGTAATACAGCAGCCCCAGGGGTAATACAGCAGCCCCAGGGGTAATACAGCAGCCCCAGGGGTATACATCAGCCCCAGTGGTATATACAGACCCCAGTGGTAAGGGGTAATACAGCAGCCCCAGGGGTTATACAGCAGCCCCAGGGGTATACAGCAGCCCCAGGGGTATACAGCAGCCCCAGTGGTAAGGGGTAAGACAGCAGCCCCAGGGGTTATACAGCAGCCCCAGGGGTATACAGCAGCCCCAGTGGTATATACAGACCCCAGTGGTAAGGGGTAATACAGCAGCCCCAGGGGTAATACAGCAGCCCCAGGGGTAATACAGCAGCCCCAGGGGTATACAACAGCCCCAGGGGTATACAGCAGCCCCAGTGGTATATACAGACCCCAGTGGTAAGGGGTAATACAGCAACCCCAGGGGTAATACAGCAGCCCCAGGGGTAATACAGCAGCCCCAGGGGTATACATCAGCCCCAGTGGTATATACAGACCCCAGTGGTAAGGGGTAATACAGCAGCCCCAGGGGTAATACAGCAGCCCCAGGGGTAATACAGCAGCCCCAGGGGTATACAACAGCCCCAGGGGTATACAGCAGCCCCAGTGGTATATACAGACCCCAGTGGTAAGGGGTAATACAGCAACCCCAGGGGTAATACAGCAGCCCCAGGGGTTATACAGCAGCCCCAGGGGTATACAGCAGCCCCAGGGGTATACAGCAGCCCCAGTGGTATATACAGACCCCAGTGGTAAGGGGTAATACAGCAGCCCCAGGGTAATACAGCAGCCCCAGGGGTTATACAGCAGCCCCAGGGGTAATACAGCAGCCCCAGTGGTATATACAGACCCCAGTGGTAAGGGGTAATACAGCAGCCCCAGGGGTGGTGTATACATGGCTCAGTGGTGGTGGTTTATACAGGGCCCAGTGGTGGTGGTGTATACAGGGCCCAGTGGTGGTGTATACAGGGCCCAGTGGTGGTGGTGGTGTATACAGGGCCCTGTATGCGGACCAGGGGGGAGGGGCACCTGTGCACAGCACAGCACACTCACCAGTCACCGAGGCCGCCGTCACCGTACGTCTGCTCTGCAGGCTGTAAGACGCTGTACGGAGGAGGATAGGAGGGGCGGGCAGAGCTGCGGAACAGGAAGTCGGAGTCCCGCCCTCCTTCCTCTTGCCGGCGCGCCGCGGCTGCCGGCGGCCAGCACGGGGCCCCCCAGGGGGGGTCGGGCGGGCAATGGGGCATGAGAAAAAATGCAACCTGCACAAAACAGGCAGAGTGGCGCGGGCCGCACTAGATGACTCGGCGGGCCGGATCCGGCCCGGGGGCCGGACGTTCCCCATCCCTGCTGTAACTGTTCAGAACATTTGAAATTCAGAGTTCAAACCTTATGAAAATTAACCCAGAATTCTGTCCAAATTTGTTTCAATTGGAAGACTTTTCTTTGGATGGTATTGCTGTAAGTTTAAATACCTACTATAAATGGTTAGTCAAGTTGACTCAATACTCTTTTATATATACAATTTGTTTACTGTGACGTGTGTTTTCTCTTGCTCTCCCCCACCAGAGGTTTGGTAGGCTGTCCAGGGGGTGCTATTATTTACTTTGTAATGAATATTTAATATATGTTCTTTAAAGAGAGCTGTCAGGCGAAATACGCTTAGACGTGTTAAAATCTATTAAAGTAGCACTATGGCGATTTGCTTTATTTTATAGTCTCTAAGCCATAGTTGTTATGTGCCCTGTGCATGTATTAATTCTCATGGGTATCTATATCTTAAAGTTACTTTCACATTGTCTTTGGATTTGTATTCTTCAGCAAGATTCTGTTTCTTAAATGTACGGGGATTAACCTCTTATATATATAAAAGTCTGGCTATAAACGTTTGGACTATAAAATACTTTCGAGTATAATGTTACTTGTACACTGACAAAAGAGAAATAATGTAAACTGTGCAACCTTTTACATTACTGGGGACAACTAACCCAGGGGTAAATGTGTAATGGGACACAGCTGTAACTGTAAAGCCTGCCCCTGGCTTCTAATCCATAAATGCCAAGACTCCCCTCTCACCCCATAATCCGGGCTTCTACTAGTTTTGCATTGATGGATCAGTTAACCCCTTGGTGACCAGTGCAAATTTTTCTGACGTGTTACTTTACGTGTCAAATAACTCTGGAATGTTTCAGCATATTTCGTGCCACATTACGTTTCATGATATCAGTAATACCATAGTAAATTTAGGTCGATAATTAGTTTTAAAAATATATCAGAATATTGATAAAGATTTCTTAAAATTTGCAATTTTCAAACTTTGAACAATTATCCTATTAATCTAGATAATCACATCACACAAAACAGTTAATAAATAACATTTTTCCTCATGGCGGCTTTACATCAGCTTCATCTGTAAAATGTTTTTTATGTTAGAAGCTTTAATAGTGTAGCAGTAAAATTTCACTTTATCAAGTTAATTTTTATTATTTATTATTTTGTTTTACTTCTTATTTAGCCCCTTCACAACCAAGGACGTATATTTATGTGCGTTGGCCGCAAGAACCGAGGGGTACTGATTCTTTGGGAGGTCACAGTGTCTGTGGCCCAGCTCCGTAGCCCTGGCCACGCAATGATGGGGGTTATATACAGGGGATATTGATGGTCTTTTTGTGACGCCACCTGGGGTATTCGGCCAGGGATGGCCGACTCTGCTGGTTAGAGCCGGTGGGGCAGATGGTGCTGCAGCCAGGATGGTATCGCACCCCACAGGTGAAGCAGGGCCCAGAGATGTTGTTAGAGTCAATAGCAAAAATGGGGGAGCTATAGCGGTGCGGAAGGCAACAACGTGCAGAAGGAGCAGACACAGTTCATGCAGTTCTTTTACCTCTTTACTTGCTGATTAGGCAAGGGCAACCGAACCGGGTGCTGTGCTCACCCAGGATTCAGCCAGAACAGCTCTCAAGCAATCAGGATCGCTCCACCGAGACACCTTTTGCAAGCCTTCCCAGGTTGCCTTACCCCTGCACTGGATTACTCTTCTCTCCTGCCCTGCGCCTTTGTGCTATAGTGGAAGAAATTCCAGCAGGACGGTTCCAGTATTTTTCTTTTATTAAATGATAAATAACATCCATATAATAGGCAGTACAAGTGTACAAACAGGCCAACGTGTTTCGACGCACTCAGGTCTTAATCATGAGCCTGTTTGTACACTTGTACTGCCTATTATATGGATGTTATTTATCATTTAATAAAAGAAGAAAAATACTGGAACCGTCCTGCTGGAATTTCTTCCTCTAATTGCACCAGTCCACAACCAGGGCGTTGTCCTTGCAGGCCTGGAACCAGTGGAAGCTGATCCTTACTGACGGTGAGCTGTTCCCCTTCCCATTCCCATTTTCATCATTTGTGCTATAGTGCCCCAGGCTGATGGTTGCAAGCCTTGTCGAGTGACAGGCGAAGCGTCCGCTGACCCTAAGTCCAGCTACCGTCCTGTGGATTGTCCACGGCAAGTAGCCATTGCACATACAGATGCAGCAGCTCTGGTTTCCTGGTTGAACCCTGAAGCGTTCCCACCAGATCGAGGCTGGTCCCTTCTCACAACCAGTCCCTCCACCCGACTCAGGTTGGGTCTAGATTCGGATCCCATGGGTAGATCCTCCACTTCTGTGTCCCCTAGGACTCCATCTCTCTACGTCCTTCCTCCTCCTCCATCTTCTCCGGACTCCTCTCTCCTACCTACTAACTAACTTCCTCTTTAAGTCCTACTCCCTCTACCTAGTCCTTCCTCCATTTAGCAAATGGGGTCTGCCCATCATGGGGTCTCTTCCACTTGGCATCCCCTCGCTTGGAATTGGGATGGCGTTATGTGCAAGATATGTGTCTCGGGTTGGGACTCCTCTCACCTGAGAGCGATAACACTACACCTGTGGATTAGTGCAGCATCACTGTGGCGACTAGTCCGCATTGGCGCCACATAAGTCCTTGGCCGTGTCCCACCCCATGATGCAAGCTCACGCGCTGACCTTGCATCCTCTGACACACATCTCAGCTGATCTCGTTAGCTGAGATGCGTGGCTAACACAACAGATCGGATCAGTGGTGTTAACCCTTTGGATTGCGGTGTCAGTCACTAACAGCGCGATCCATAGCACCGTGGCACTGATCGCCCTATTCCCTGCTGTGGTTGAAGGTCCCGCAAAGTGATCACTGGACCTCCACTGTTATCTGGACAGCACAGGTCATCTGATGACCCCGGAAGCTGTCCTGAATCATTTCCTGCCGGTGATGACCCAATGATGTCACTGGCAGGGAGTGATCATTTCCCCTATGTTCAGATGTGCTGTAGCCCATCCGAACATAAGAGAAGTGATAAGACTGTGGATCACTGAGGCCCTCTAGTGGGCAAAATAAAGTAATGAAAAAAAATAAAGTTTGTAAAAATATGAAAAAAAAAAACCTAAAATTTGAAATCACCCTCCTTTTGCCCCACTGAAAATAAAACTATTAAAAAATTAAAAAAATACAGACATTTGGTATCACCACATTCAGAAATGCCCGATCTATCAAAATATAAAATCAATTAATCAGACCTGTAAACTGCGAAATGGAAAAAAAAAAGGTCCAAACGCCAAAATTAAATTTTTTGGGTCGCCACAACATTGCAATAAAATTCAATAACGAACGATCAAAACAGCGCATCCACCCAAAAATGGTATAATTACAAATGTCAGCTCAAGATGCAAAAAATAATGCATCACACAGTCTCTGATCCTGAAAAATGAGAATGCTACGGATCATGGAAAATGGTGCAAAAGTGCAATTGTTTTTCCTTAAAAACTTCAGAATTTTTTTTCACCACTTAGGCCCCTTTCACATCAGCGTTTTTTTTTTAAATCGCAGCAGATGCGGTGAAAAACACCGCATCTGCCGCGATTAACGCATAACCACGATACTTGCGGCACAGTTGCGGCAAGCCCCATGCAATGTCTATGGGGCTTGCGGTAAGGGTGCGGCAGGTGCGGTATTCGGCACTTACGGCAGGTGCGACCGCAAAAAAAACGCAGTCAGCAGCATTTTTTTTCGCGGCCGCACCTGCCGCAAGTGCCGAAACCGCACTTGCCGCACCCTTACCGCAAGCCCCATAGACATTGCATGGGGCTTGCCGCAACTGTGCCGCAAGTATCGCAGTTATGCGTTAATAGCAGCAGATGCGTTTTTTTCACCGCATCTGCCGCGATTTAAAGAAAACGCTGATGTGAAAGGGGCCTTACATAACAGTAAAAGTATATATGTTTGGTATCTACGAACTCGCACTGACCTGAGACATCACACTGTCATGTCAGACAGTGAACATGATAAATAAAATACCCAAAAAACAAAGTATAATTGAACTTTTTTTGCAATTTCACTGCACTTGGAATTCTTTTCCCATTTTCCTGTACACTATATTGGAAAATAAATGATGTCAATCAAAAGTACAACTCGTCCTGCAAAAGACAAGCTCTCATATGTCTATATTGACAGAAAAATAAAAAGTTATGGCTCTTGGAAGGGGAGAAAAACCAGAAAATGGAAAATTGCCCGACGGTGATAGGGTTAAAAACTATTTTTTCAGTTGTGAGTGACTGTGAGGGACCGGTAAATTTGAAACCTCTCCCAAGAGTGACAACTGCTGTCTAGGTAGTATATTCACCCTTCAGCTGCTTTTCAGGAATTAATGCAATGTGGCACGACAGGAAAATAAATATTTTATTTTTTTCCATCTATGTGTTGTCAACTTCCGAAAAGGGCAGACCAGCCGGCAGACCAGACTCCAAGTCTGTTATTTTGCCGTGAATTGCCATGACAATCATCAGGACCACCCAATCATGGTCTCGGGATGCCAATGGGGTAAAAGAAGAATCCTGCCCACACTCTGTTATCCATCTAGATCAGGGGTGGGCAACTCCAGGCCTCGAGGGCCGCACACAGTCCAGGTTTTCAAGATTTCCTTACAACTTGACAGTTGGTAATTTAAATAATTGTAAATTACCAACTGTCAAATAAGGAAATCTTGAAAACCTGGACTGTGTGCGGCCCTCGATGCCTGGAGTGGCCACCCCTGCTCTAGATGCTGTAGTCACAATTTACAACATCATACAAGACTTTAAATGTCAGTGGTCGTTGCCACCACCGTCAGGATGTCAGATATAGAGTACAGCCAAAAGATGCTGCATTTTCACCTGCCGGGGGATACTATTCACTTACCGTATATATCAGATCAGTTTTAAACCACCACTCCAGCGCTGTTTTTTTGGAGTGGTGCTTTAAATATAAGCCCCCTGTCTTATACTCACCTTCCGGCGGCTTCACCTTTTACTAACACTGCTCCAGTCCCGTAGCTTTATCTTGTGATTGTAACTTCTCACTGAATGGAAGTCAGAAGTTAAGTTCCAAGAACTCAATGCATCTCTATGAGACCCAGAATGAGACTGTATTGAAGTGACCTTTGGCACGTTTCATGAAATACTGGGGAAGCTGCCGGAAGGAGAGTTTCAGACAGTGGGCAAGGGAGAATCACTCCAGCAATGCGATAAAATAAAAAACCGCTGTAGTGGTGTTTTAAGTCATATTGGTGATCACTAAGGGGTTAACAGATTCAGAGATACACTGAAAGTCACTGGTTTGCGGTGCCTTTCAAAAGACATTGAACAGTAAAGGTTGTTCAGCTCCAGCTATCTGGATACTGTGTGGTGTAGAGGGAGGTGAGGTAAGGTTGCAGGAAGAGGATATTCATGTCTGCTTCTCCTCCACCCCTGCATCCTGGTTCATGAACAATTGTTGGTAGTACACAGCTCCCTGACTACAGACACCTGTTAGGAACTTGTCATGTCTCACTTTCGGGACTCGATCTAGTGACCTTTTGTTGCGTGGTTGGTTTCCTTTCCTGTCTACCTCTGCACACACTCCCCTTTTTGGTTAGTTGTGTATAGTTGCCTCCCCTCTGGTTCTTTGAGAGGTATGAGAAACTGCTCAATAGCCTTTCAGGTAGTGAGATGCGAGTTGGCGTTTTGAGTTGTGCAGCTAGGGATCTTTTATTCTGTACAGGAACCAATAGGGTGTGCATGTGTTGTAGACTTTATTACTCCCTTTAACCAATTTTAAATTAGGCCCCCTTCACATCATGTTTTGTTCCTGTCCATGGGGATCCTGTTTTTTGCCGGACAAAAATGGACAGGCCCGGATTTTCTACTCTGGATGCCATTTCTGTGTCCGGATCCGTGATTTTGATGGATCCGGACACAGAAAGAGCTGGGAGGAGCCCGAACCTGCAAAGCGCAGGCAAGTGGTGTCGGGGCTGACTTTCACTTTCACAATGTATCTACATACATTGCGAAAGGGAAAGCAATGGTTAAACATAAAAAAAATGCTCACATCTCCGCCGAGTGTCCCGCGATGCAAGACGTACACTTCCGATGGCTGCAGGACCTTAATCGCTGACCAGTGGCAACCGATCAGTTGATGTGTCACATGATCAGCTGAGCGGTTTAAACTGCCCACCCGCCAATCGGTTTTCGCGGGTGGGCGGTTTAAACCACTCAGCTGATACTGTCATGTGACACATCAGCTGATTGGGTAGCCCTGCTCCGCCCGGTCAACTGATTAAGGTCCTGCAGCCATTGGAGGAGGATGCCTCGCATCGCGGGACACTCGGTGGAGAGGTGAGCATATTTTTTTTACATTTTTTTATTTTTAACACTTTGCTTAATTTAATTTCACTTTAGCAGTGTATGTAGATACACTGCTAAAGTGAAATTACATGGAAACAGAGCATGCTCAGTACACTAAAACCGGATATGGGAAACAATCCTGTTGTTTCCCAGATCCGCGCTCCATAGGCCACCATATTATTTGCCGCATCGCATTCGATTCTGTCCAATTTGGTCCGCTGCGCCCAAAATCAGAGCAGTCTCAGATTCTTTGTACATCAAAAAAAATCAGACACAATCGGATCCGTGACAATTTGGACACAATCAGATGGCCATATAGGACCAATCCATGCCCATAGGGATACATGAGAGTCGAATTGGATCCGTGGCCGTTTTACAACGGATAGCCACGGATCCCCAAAAAACGTGATGTGAAGGGGGCCTTAGGTACGTTGCATAACACAACTTGCTTGGCAGGGACTTAAATACAGGCCCATTGACCCTATTGAAAAATCTCAGCTAAGGGGTCCTTCTCCTCACTTCTAACAAAATTAAAGTAGGTGGTCAGCTAACCAAGCAGGAGAGGGGCACAATCATAAAGGTAAGGCCCGCATCTATCTATATCTATTAATGGCATGTTCTATACATATGCCTCACATATCTGAGTTGAAATTTTTTTTAAACATTAAAACCGGATTAGTGAGTATGAGCTGACTTCTTATTTGTTCAAGATCTTACTTGTGTGAGGGCCTCCCAACTCTTCCCCAAGTGATCACATTCAGTGGAAAGTGGGATTGTAAATGTTGAAATTCAATGCACGATCTTTTCGTTTCGGAAAGCCAGCAGTGACCAAGTCAAGAGAACACGTGAAAGAGGGGTTTGAGCTGCATTGTGAAGAAGCATTCAGCTGACTGATTATGAAAGGCATAAGGCCATTAAAGGGAATCTGTCACTAGGTTTTAGCCATCCCATCTGAGAGCAGCATATTGTAAAGACAGACACCCTGATTCCAGTGATATATCACTTACTGAGCTGCTTGCTCTCATTTTGATAAAATTTAGCAGTTCATGAATATGCTGGACTACCAGGCAGCAGGTTTACTAGTCCTCTAATGATAATCTTCAGATAATTAAATAGTGATTTATTAAAACTACACTGAGCATCCCAGTAAGTGACATCGCTGGAATCAGGATCACTAGCCCTACATTATACTGCTCTCAGATTAGGCTACTTTCACATTAGTGTTTTTTTCCATTTGCGGCAGATCAGGCAAACTTGGACTTTTGAACTCAGGTGTTCCTAATCTGCCTGAAGCTGGGACGCTTGTGCCAGGATCACAGCAAGACTACGTTCTGCCTAATGCATTCCCTATAGGACTTGCGGAATTGTGCGGTAGATGTGTTTTTGCCACGATGCGGCCAATCCGGCACTTGTGGTGAGTTTAAAATCACAAGTGCCGCATTTGCCGGATCGCGGCAAAAACGCAAGAGCCGCACATGTCTGCAAGTTCTATAGGGAATGCATTAGGCAGAACACAGTCTTGCCACGATCCTGCCGTAAGTGGCGCGGCTTCCGGCAGATCAGGCAAACCCGAGTTCAAAAGTTCAAGTTTGCCTGATCTGCCGCAAATGGTAAAAACTGCTGATGTGACAGCACCTGTCATGCCCTAAGCTGCGGGATTGGTCTCCGCTGTGCAGGGAGATCGGCGCCCATTACACAGCGCCACTGGTCTCCGGACCCCACTGCAGGCTGGCCAAGCCTTTCCTCATGGAACCTTCCAACACCACTACCGGCTGGGTCAGCCTTTCTGGGATTACACAGAGCCTCCGGGAGTCTCTCCACCGACAGAGCCAGTATTCCACAGTCTCTCCTATCCAGTCAGTCACAGGTCACCCCTTTGGTCTGGGATTCACAGCATTTAGGCCTCCTGGTGTTGTAACGGGGGAATCCCTGTATAGGGGTATACCTTGCACGGTGCTCCGCTACATGGTACAGTGACGTGATCCAGAGGGTCCTCCCCTCAGACACCTTTTCCCTTTTGTTAAACTTTCTTTAATAAATATCTTTGGTTTTATGAAGCTCATTCTCCTGTGTCTTGAGTATTGTGTATACATGTCACGGTCGCGCTCGCGACCAGGTGGTAATAGGTAAGTGGACCCACTGGACCACAGGGGAGACCGGGACCTGCCCAGACTAGGGAAGAACAGCGACCGAGTTCTGTGGCAGCTGAGCATGTGGGCTAGGTGGTAACCTGCAGGACATGATGACACCGCACACTTCAGGTATAGCAAAATGTAAAGTTTACTGAACACGAACATAGTACAGAGAATAAGACAATAAGCCCGACACTCAATTCCACACAACATGAACAGGGGAACCGGCCGGACTTCAGGACACAGACGGAACAAGGAGAGCAACGGTCCAGGAACTCGGCTGGTCAGATCCAAGAACTGCGGGCAGCGCCGTCATCGGGCATCCAGGCTGGAGACTCCCCAGGAACACGGAGGAGGAACCCGTCCAGGCACAAGAGCGGAACCGACTCAGACAGTTCCAGGAACTGCAGGCAGCGCCATCATCGGGAATCAAGGCTGGAGACTCCCCAGGAACATGGAGGAGGAGCCCGTCCAGGCACAAGAGCGGAACCGACTCAGGCTACACGGAGTGGACCACCAGGACTATGGACATCTATCTGGACACGGTACATCAAGGACTTGGAACATCAAGGACTAGGCGGGACCTCGGGGTCATCTCGGACACCAGGTGGAACCTCAGGACCATCTCGGACACCGGCAGGCATCAGTCATCAGGGACACCGGCAGGCAGCGCGTCATCAGGGACACCGGCAGGCAGCGCGTCATCAGGGACACCGGCAGGCAGCGCGTCATCAGGGACACCGGCACGCAGGGCGTCATCAGGGACACCGGCACTCAGGGCGTCATCAGGGACACCGGCAGGCAGGGCGTCATCAGGGACACCGGCAGGCAGGGCGTCATCAGGGACACCGGCAGGCAGGACGTCATCAGGGACACCGGCAGGCAGGACGTCATCAGGGACACCGGCAGGCAGGACGTCATCAGGGACACCGGCAGGCAGCGGTCATCAGGGACACAGACAGGCAGGACGTCATCAGGGACACAGACAGGCAGGACGTCATCAGGGACACAGACAGGCAGGACGTCATCAGGGACACAGACAGGCAGGACGTCATCAGGGACACCGGCAGGCAGGACGTCATCAGGGACACCGGCAGGCAGGACGTCATCAGGGACACAGACAGGCAGGACGTCATCAGGGACACAGACAGGCAGGACGTCATCAGGGACACAGACAGGCAGGACGTCTGGACTCCATGCAACAGACACGGCTCCAGACGGGGAACAACAGGACAAAAGCAGGAATCCACATACAAGGCAAGGACGTTGGTACCAACATAAATAAGACGGGTCCAGGGACACAGACATCAGCTTTCCCAGAACTGATTGCAGGCAGAACAGGAGCTGTAGACAAGGCAGACCAGAAGCAGCATGTTGGACCAAACACACAGGACTAGGTTAAGCAACCTAATGAGAGGCTCTGGCCACGCCCAGCAGGAAAGAGGAACTTTAAATAGGAGCTGACCCTCAGCTATAGGCTGGGGACAGCAATTCAAGTGCACACCCTCCAAAACTATGGAAGGTGTGGCGGTGCGCACCCTAGGCACAGTCAGAACCCATACAGCATAGCCAGCACAGGAACCGATGCCCAGGGCACCTGGCAGCGGCTGTAAGCCTAGACACACGTGGAAAGTCATGCACCAGCTGCAGAGGACCTCACAACTCGCGGATAGCTTCCACAGCAGGAGCCAGGGTCCACACATGGATGGTCAGCAGCAGAGCAATGACACTACAACACATGTGCGGCTTCGCAGCGGAGCTGGGAACTGAGCATAATCCTATACAGGTAACATACTACAGTCTCCCAGCTGGTCAGGGGGGAAGGAGCATTGGGTGAAAGCGCAGTAATGCCGAGGGAACCAAGACACCAGCCCACCAGCGTTACACTACAGCTGCCACTGCACCACTAGTGGTCTAGTGAGTCCACTATTCTTCATCATGCCCTGCGGGCATAACAGTTTGCCCAGGCAATGGACTACGCTGATACCCAATTCTCAGCCCAGACAGAGCTGGCTGGTCTTCGTCAGAGCCAGGATCAGCTAGTTGCTTTCATGCAAAGTTTGGATACCCGCCTGTCTACTCTACAGGCTGCCGAGACCACCAATGTGACTCAGCTAGCAGAGCTTCATCAGGACCTCAATCGCCAACATGAGATGCAGACCCGCATATTGGATTACACGACCTCCGTGGATGACCGGTTAACTAAGGTACAGCCGGTTGCTGACCCCCCAGTCCTTCAGCCTCCGGTACAGCTCCCGATGGTTGTGACCACTACGGGACCCTGTCCTCGTCTCTGCAAGCCTCCTTGTTATGATGGTGACCCCAAGCTGTGCAGAGGATTTCTCAACCAATGCTTGCTGCATTTTTGTTTATTGCCTCAGCATTAACTGACTGACATGACCAAGGTGGCTTTCCTTACCTCTCACCTGGAGAGAAAGGCTTTAGCCTGGTTCAACCCCCTAATGTAGCGGAATGATCCAATCGTGTCTGATCTGCAGGAATTCATGGACATGTTCCCCAAGATATTCCATGAGCCTGGTTGCGCCACATCTGCCATGGAGTCTCTCTTTAATTTCCAACAGTAAAGGAGAAAAAATCCGGGGTTTGTCCGCGCTAGACCACAGGGGAAAAGACGAAGATGCAAGCAAACCTTTAGTCACACTCAAGCCAACTCGTTTCGTGGCCACCTGGCCACGAAACGCGTTGGCTTGAGCGTGACTAAAGGTTTGCTTGCATCTTCGTTTTTTTTCCCTGAGGCCTAGCGCGGACAAACCCCGGCTTTTTTCTCCTTTACTGTATGTATCTGCATCCCGGGATCTGCAGCGGCCAAAACTTCTACAGGTGGTTGTGACTCTCACAACCATACCAGGTGAGTGGATTACCTTTGTTAATAACACGCTGGTGTCCCTCATTTACCGCCTTAGTGCGCTCCCCCTCTCTCTAAACTTCTTGTAATTTTCAACAGGGCTTTCTCATTGTCGGTCAGTATACCATCTGTTTCCGCACCCTGGCTTCGGAGCGTCAGTGGACCAATGAGCCTTCGGTCGGAGCCTTCTGGCGAGGATTATCCGGAAGAATCAAGGATGAATTGGCAGTCAGTGACCTACCCGAGACCCTGGATGATCTCATATCCCTCGCCACCTGGATTGACCTGCATCTTCAGGAGCACTCCAGAGAGAATATTCTTGAGAAGCGATTTCCCCATCCAGCATCTTCTTTATTAGGAATCCGCATCGTTATGGTAGATGCTCAACTTCCAGTCAACGCAGTGTAACTGAGAGGTCAGAAAACTCTTCCACCTAGGACAGACGCCTCCCTAGGTGAGAAGGATTCCTCTCCTCCACTAACTATATTTATACAGGTGATCTCTGGAAAGGTGTGGTTCTCTGAGACGAGCTATTATGACTCCAGGTCTGGTGGAAATTTCATCCAGCAAGCTGTGGCCAGGTGGTTCCGGCACATTGTCTCTGTAGATGGAAGACCCCTGAAAGATCCCATTCTTGGTATCACCAAAGAAGTGGAGCTTCATATCAGAGCACTCCACAGGGAGAAAATTACCTTCTATGTGTTACCGAATCTTTCCTTTGATCGTCTTCGAGGTTCCAGGATTTTCACCAAGTTGGATCAGGATAGTGATCTGGGGGTGAGTGGACACACGAGCTAGTCACTACGAATCTCGGATGATACCCTTCGGGTTAAGCAATGCACCCGCCGTCTTTCAGGAGTTTGTCAATTACGTATTCCGTGACTTGCTATATGTCTGCGTGGTGGTGTTTGTAGACAACATCCTGGCGTTTTCTCATGACTTACCATCTCACAGGAGGAAATTCCGCCTCTCTCTTCAAAGATTAAGGGAGAATCGTCTTTACGCCAAGTTTGAGAAATGTCTGTAGAGCAAAAGTCTTTATCCTTTCTTGGCTTTCTGATACAGGCCTCAAAATGGATCCAGAGAAGGCTTCCATCATGCTTAAGTGGCCCAGACCTATGGGAATCAAGGTCATTCAGCAGTTCCTGGGATTCACCAGCTACTATCAGCAATACATCCCCCACTTTTCCTCTCTGGTAAGACCACTCACCGTTCTGACCTGTAAAGGTTCTAAACGAAAGGATTGGACTCCTTGAGGCCAAGTCAGCTTTTGCCTCCCTCAAACAAGCCTTCTCAACTATTCTGGCTTTTCACAGACCAATGATCATCCAGCGTTTTTTCCTTGAAGTGGACACTTCATCATCCGGAGCCGGAGCAGTCCTCACACAAAAACTGCCTACCGGTAAGATGGTGACTTGTGGTTTCTTCTCCAAGGAATACTCGCTCTGTGAACATAACTACTCAATTGGGGATAGAGAGTTACTGGCAATTAAGCTAGCCTTAAGGCCCAGTTACACACACAGATAATGATGCAGAGATTGTTCGAAGATCTCTGGTTGCAGTGAAATCATGGATACATTGTTACATTTTGTGGCCGTGTACAAATGGAACAATGTGTCCATGATTTCACTGCAACCAGAGATCTGCGAACAATCTCTGCACAATTATCTGTGTGTCTAACTGGGCCTTTTGAAGAATGGCGATATCTGCTTGAAGGCGCAGTTCATCCAGTCATCATTTACACTGATCATAAGAATCTGTTCTATCTTCAGTCTGCTCAAAGACTCAACCCCCGCCAGGCTCGTTGGTCCTTATTTTTTGCCCGGTTCAATTTCTCTCTCCATTTTCATCCTACAGAGAATAATATCAACGCTGATGCCCTATCCAGGTCCTTCCTGTCAGACGATCTTGAAGAAGAGCCTCAGCACATAATTGAACCGTCTAAGATGATAACGGTGGCTCCAGTCAGGCTGTCGTTGCTTGCCCCACACCTTGGTAAGAGCCTTGTGACCAAGACAATAAGCCGAGTCCTAAGCTGGGGTCATTCTTCTAAGCTTGCCGGCCACGTCGGTCAAAAGAAGTTGTTACGGCTAATATATCGACACTACTAGTGGTCCACCTTATGCCAAGAGGTTCTGGACTTCGTTGCAGCCTGTCCCTCCTGTGCTCATAATGAAAAACCCAAGAAACTGCCAGCCGATTGCCTCCACCCGCTCCCAATTTTGTCTGCCACCTGGCAACACATTGCTATGGACTTCATCACGGATCTGCCAGCATCATCCGGTTGTATAGTAATCTGGGTTGTGGTTGACTCGTTCTCCAAGATGGGACACTTCACTCCGCTGTCTGGTCTCCCTTCTCCTCCTAAACTTCCAAAGCTCTTCATCCGGCATGTCCTTCGGCTTCACGGACTTCTGTGCCACATTGTCTTCAATTCATCTCACAATTCTGGCGCTCCCTCTATAAGCTGTTGGATGTCACCCTGGACTTCTTTACGGCCTATCACCCGTAATTGAACGGCCAAGTGGAGAGAGTGAATCAAGTCCTCACCAACTATCTGCGACACTTTGTGAATCGTCACCACAGCGACTGGGCTGACCTGCTGGCATAGGCAGAATTTTCCTAGAACAACCATGTTGGTGGGTCTTCCTCTAACTCCCCAGTTTTCATTGTTTATGGACAGCATCCTAGGATCCCAACTCCATTGCCTCTCACTTCCGGCAATCCTGGTCCGATTCCCTGGCCAAGGACTTCACAAAGGTCTGGACAGAGACCAGAACACCACTGGAGCAGGCATCGGTTTGAACCAAGGAGCATGTGAACAAGAGATGTCTGGATCCGCCACCATTCCAACCCAGAGATAAGGTATTGCTGTCTTCCAGGCACATCCGTCTTAAGGTTCCTTCTTACAAGCTGGCACCTCATTACAGTCCCTTTGAAGTGCTCCACTGGATCAACGTTGTGTGCCATCACTTGAAATTGCGTGCCTCCTTGCGGATCCATAACGTCTTCCATGACTCCCTGCTTAGGCTGGTTGTTCTTGGTTGCTACGTCCAGGATCCATTTCCCTTCTCCTGTCAGTGCCGAGGACATCTATGTGGTTAAGGACATCTTGGCCATGAAGAAAAGAGGTGGCAGGACGCTCTTTCTGGTTGACTGAAAGGGATACAGTCCTGAAGACGGAGAACATTGATGCCCCAGTCCTCCTTAGAAAGTTCCTAGCAGGTTTGATGACGGGGCGGTGGGGCGTAAGGGAGGGGTACTATCATGCCCTCAGCTGCAGGTCCAGTCTCCGCTGTGCAGGAAGATCAGCACCTATCACACAGCACCACTGGTACTGCTCACCCTGTCCATGGTTTCAGGCGATCGGCACTTCTCTCTCCTAGGAACCTGCGTCCCCTTGGCAGGTCTTCTGGAAATCCTCTTAGGAGGTGCGCCCCACCTTTTGCACATACTTAAAGCAGCAAAGCACCTGTTCTCAATTAGGGCTGTCTCTGCTGCGATACCCTGCATAAAATGCTAAACTCATCCCAGGGTACCAGAAACATAGCTTCAGGGACCCGTGAGCAAGGTTCTGAGGCAGTCGAGGAGAGACTGGGGAGTGGAGCGGTGTCAAGCTCACCACTGTGCAGAGTGCCAGAACCGGACACCGGAATCCGAGGCTGTGCAGGGCCTAACGTCCCAGCAGCCAATTCCGGAGGGTGAGAGACTCCATGTCTCCTAGCCACACCATAGTGTTTTCAGGCAAAGCAGCATAAGGAGTCAAGGAGCAGCCGCCCAGGAAGTGGGGCTGGAGAAGGGCTCAAGCTGTCCTGCCATTCACCTACTACACCTGTTTTTGTTTTGAAATAAATCACCTTTAAGGGTGCTTTCACACTACGATTTCTTCATTTCCGATGCTGTCTGATAAAAATCGGACAGCATCGGACCGATTTTCGGACCCCATGCATCCCTATGGGGATCGGACCGAATTGGCTGTGCACTAAATGCCAGCTGATTTGTGTCCGACCCGATTATGCCCGATTTTTGCCGATTTTTTTTCGGTGAAAAAATCGTTGCCTGCAACGATTTTTTCATCCGATTACAAAATCTGACAGAATCGAATCGGACCAAATCGGATGGCATTTGGTGCACATCCAATCTGACCCGATCCCTAACATGGGGCCCTATGGAGAAGGGTCCGAGGAAACATCTGATGTCTCCTCGGACCGATTTTACTGTACTGAGCATGCTCAGTACAGTAAAAATGCTCAACTAGGAGTGCAGGGGTTAAAAAAAAAAAAAAAAGTTCATGCTCACCTCCCCCCGAGCCCCCGCCGTCTTCCTGGAGGTTCCCGGTGGCTCCCGATGTCTGCAGAGGTCTTCTGCAGTTCAGGACCGATGGTGATGTCACAATCACGTGACCGCGGGCTCACCATGGTAACCCGCGGTCACATGACTGTGACATCACCGCAGGTTCTGTGTACAGCAGAAGAAGACCTCTGCAGATACCGGGAGCCTGCGGGAGCCACCGGGAACCTCCAGGAAGACGGCTGGAGACGGCGGGGGCTCGGGGGGAGATGAGCATGAACTTTTTTTTTTTTCCTTTTTTTCAGCCTCCGGCTACGATTTAATGCCGGAATCGGATGCCTATTTGGCATCCGATTCCAGGCATCAGAAGAGAGCCGATGCTGTCCGATTTATATTGGACAGCATCGGCTCCCTAAAAATCGTAGTGTGAAAGCACCCTAAGCAAAACGAAAAAACCTGAATGATGCTTGGATTTAATTCTCATGATATTGTGGATCTTTGATCCTTTCCGTGAGCACCATCAACTTCATCTTAACTGGTGTGCTGGTCTTTAACGACTATTGTCATACAGGCACAACGCAGGAAGAGAGAGAGAGGGCCGCAGCTCAGCTTTAGGCAGCAACAGGGACCCCCTGAAGGAGCGCAGCAGGAAGGCCTCAGAACTTGCAGGATGAGGAGAACCCCAAGTTGCTTCTAGGTTGCACGGACTCCAGTATCATCACCTGACATTGTCTCGGCTTGTACCTGCACCACCAGCAAAGGACCTGAGGGATCAACAACCGTGAGTCTGTCTGTTACTATGCGCCCTCCGTCCTGCACCCCAACAGCCTTCCAACGCCATAGACTTTCCTGGTTGCCCTGGGGATACGCTCCACCTGTGGGGAGAAATACCACCGTAGCTGCCCATTCATCATCCCCAGTGGTCCTGTCGGGTAGCGCCGGCCCAAATGGGGCGGGTGGTGTCATGATTTTTCATCCCAAAATAATTTCCCCCGCATTTTTAGCGACTCCGCAGGGCCACAGAGCTGAATTTCACCCCCCCGTGAGTCCCCCGAGAGACTGAACGAGCCCGGTTCCAAGAACCCCACGGCCCTGGGGGCGAGTCAGCAGCATTTAGGCCTCCTGGTGATGTAACGGGGGAATCCCTGTATAGGGGCGTACCTTGCCCAATGCTCCACTACGTGATACAGAGTCATGATCCAGAGGGTCCTTCCCTCAGACCATGGGCGTACCCAGGATCAAATATAGGGGGGGTGCAAGCTATGGTCGTTCCTGCCTCCTGTGGTACTGTGACATGCCGGCCAGAACGTCATATCCGGCCCGATGCATTGTGGGGGCAGATCACGTGTTCGGCCCGGCTCCGGCGCATGCGCAGTGCACATATTGAAGCTGCCCGTACACATCATAAGCCCCCACAACGCACTGGACCAGATATGACGTTCCGGCCGGCGTGTCAGAGTACCACAAGAGGCAGGAATTTCAAAAACAGGTGGAAACAACAGAAGTCTGTCACAGGGGGGTCATAGAGAAGACAAAGCTACACAGAACAGTGCACCTTTATGGAGCCAATTAAGTCCAAGATAACAGCACAAATCCAGTGTTGTGACAATAGTTGTGTGTGCACATAACTTGTCATAATGTTCTTTTAAAGTTAGTATTATCTAGACGACTGTGTATAACTATATTAAAATTCATTTCCATCTGTGCATCACATCTTCCCACTGATTGCCTGCGAATGTTTCTTGCTGTACAGCAGAGTGTAGCCAATGCCTATAGGACAGCACATATATGAAACCGCATTATCCTTATGGAAAATGGGCCGCGTATGTTTTTTTTGGAATACAATCTAATATGTTGTGAAGTGCTCACTACAAAGCCAGAGATCCATCAAAGTTAGGGACCACCTCCAAAGCACTTTGGGGAACGGCAAGAGACAAAATCAAAGTTAATTTTGATTCCTGCTGCAACCAAAATACTGCACTCAGGTACATTTAGGCAAGTCTATCTGTCAGCAGCTTTGCAGGGTCAAGGCCGCAGACAGGTGCTCTTTAATAAATCTACCCCCTAGTGTGTGAAACCAGCTTCAAAAACATTCTTCTGGAAAGAGATTATCATTGATCATGGTTTGGTGCTCCATACTTCTACTTATACAATTGGCCACATACTCCAATAGAAAATCAGAATTGTATGATGCTGGTGCTCCATGTTACAAGGCAAGGTATTAACTGCTTCACCCCTCAAGTCTGTTATCACCTTAATGACCAGCCATATTTTTCAATTCTTTATGACGTTATAACTCTGGATCGGTTCAACGGATCCCAGTGATTCTGAGATTGTTGTTTTGTGACATATTGGACTTCATTTTAGTGGTAAATTTATAATGATAATTTTCATGTTTATATCTGAAAAAAAATGGAAATGTGGCAAAAATGTTGAAAATTTCAGTTTTCAAATTTTGAATTTTTATACAGTTAAACCAGAGAGTTATGTCACACAAAGTAATTAATAAATAACATTTCCCACATGTCTACTTTACATCAGCACAATTTTAGAAGACATTTTTTTTTGTTAGGAAGTTCATCAGCAATTTCTTATTTTTCCAACAAAATATACAAAACCATTTTTTTTAAGGACCACATCACATTTGAAGTGACTTTGAGAGGCCTATATGACAAAAAACAGCCAAAAGTGACACCATTCTAAAAACTGCACCCCTCAGATCGCTCAAACCACATTCAATACGTTTCTTAACTCTTCATGTGCTTCACAGAAACTAAAGCAATGTTGAAGGAAGAAATGAAAATGTTACTTTTTTCCATCAAAAATATTACTTTAGCCTCAAATTTTGCATTTTTACAAAGGTGTCAGGAAAGAATGGACCCTAAAATTTTCTGTGCCATCCAAAACCACTGTTTGGGCTTGAAAAGAAAGGAGCGTCATTTAAATTTTTGAATGGAAAAGTAGATGGAATCTTTAGTTGACACCATGTTGTGTTTGGAGAGCCCTGATGGCCTAAACCAGGGGTCTCAAACTCCAGGCCTCGAAGGCCACACACAGTGCACGTTTTCAGGATTTCCATAGCATTTGACAGTTGGTAATCAAATGACCAACTGTCACATTCTGAGGAAATCCTGAATACCTGGACTGTGTGCGGCCCTCGAGGCCTGGAGTTTGAGACCCCTGGCCTAAACAGTGGAAACTCCCACAAGTGACCCCATTTTGCAAACTAGGCCAACTGGGGCCAACTACTAGATGGAAGTCAGCATTTTGAACACTCAGGTGCTTCAAAGAATTTTATGATGTTCAGCCGTGAAAATAAACCACTGTTTGCACACATGGCAGGGCTCAGAAGGGAAGTAGTGACGTCTTGGAGCGCGGATTTTGATGGAATGGTCTGTGGCAGTCATGGAGAATCTAAACAATAGCATTCCCCCACAAGTGACTGGAAACTATGCCCCCCCCAATGAATTTATCCAGATGTGTGGTGAGTACTTTGAACCCACAGGTGCAGGGCCGGCGTCGGCACCTGGGCAAGTGCTGGGGCCTTTTCACTGCCTTGGGGTCCAACAGCTTCTGCCGCAGGACAGTGTTTCCTGCCTTGCGCTTGTCCTGCTTCCTCCGATGGCTGTGGGCCCCTGGGAGATGTGCATTTACCCCTGACAGGGCCCCCCACCCTGTGGGCTCTTCCCCCTTCCCCTTCTAGCCTGTGTGGCAGCCGCTGTCATGCTGATCACAATGCCGGCAGGCGGCAGATCTCTATGATCTCCTGCATCTCTCTGCACTTCCTGCAGGAGATCAGAGTCTCAGTACAGTCGGCACTGTGTTCAGTGTCTGCCACACAGATTAGAAGGGGGAGGGAGAGAGCCCATAGGGGTGGGGGGGCCTTGTCAGATGTGACATCTCCTAGGGGCAAATGCACATCTCCCAGGGGCCCACAGCCATCAGGCATCGCGTCCATACGTCACTCGATATGGAGGGGGCACCAGGGCTATGCAGAGTACGTCCTGTGCTCTGCAAAGTATCTATAGTGCTCTGCAGAGCATATCCTTTGCTCTGCAAAGTATTGTACAGTGCTCCACAGAGCTTGTCCTGTGCTTTGCAGAGTATATACTGTGCTCTGCAGAGCATGTTCTGTGCTCTGCAGAGTATATACTGTGCTCTGCAGAGCATGTTCTGTGCTCTGCAGAGTATATACAGTGCTCTGCAGCGCATGTCCGGTGCCCTGCAGAGTATATGCAGTACTCTTCAGAGTATGTCCAGTACCCTGTGCTCTGCAAAGTATCTACAGTGCTCTGCAGACCATGTCCTAGGCTCTGCAGAGTATGTACAATGCTCTGCAGAGCATGTAATTATCCCAGGGTATGGGGACTCGAGTATCTGGGCCCTCTGCTGCGGTAGGGATATCACTGGTGGCCTGCCCAGACCTGTGGCCCTGGTGGTCAACTAAAAAGGGATAATTGGAGTGGGGATAAAAGTTTATAAGTTTATCTTGACACCACCTATGGTATGTGGTGACTGCACCAGCGCTGCGTAGGGCCTCTAGGGATGATGGATGATCAGCTAGGTGTTGAAACTCCCCACAGGCGGAGCTGGATCCCTGGGGTGTTTTGGTGATGATGATGAGGGATGAAGCAGGGATTTGACCAGGCTGTTGGATAATGGGACAGTCTCTGTGGATGGCAGGGGCGCAGGTAAGGACTGATACACACATCGCTGGTTGTTCTTTACCTTTTACTGGTGTAGTTGCAGGTAAACGTCCAGAGCACTGCCGGGTGTTCAGGATGCACTTCTGGGTCTCCACAGAGAGTAGGTATAAGGCCTCCTTATCTCTTTCCCCGTGTGTGTGAAGCCCCTGCCTCGTATGAAACTTGGCTGGCCTCCTTTGCTCTCTCTCTCTCAACCTGTGCTGTCGGTGGGACACCATCGATGGACTACTGCTGTTCCTCTCTTGGTTTTGGACATGGAGTTGGGGGTTCGAATAACTCTGTTTTCTCTTCTTCTGGATAATCTAGACGGTCTTGGGTTTTCCATTCTTCTGGACATTTCTTTAAATGATCCTGGGATACTGTCTGAGTTGTTTTCCCTCCATTTTTGCTGATGAGGCAAACTTTGGTGTTGTCAAAGTTGGATTACAGGACAGTGTAGGGTTCTCTTTCCCACTGATCATCTAGCTTGTGTCTTCTCCGTTTCTCTTTAATACAATACTTTCGGGTAGTATTGGTTCTGCTGGTGCACTTTTGTTGAAGTTTCTTTCTTGTCTTTTTCTGAACTTTTCTAGATTATCTTCATCACAGGCTTGGACTTGTCTTTACTGGTCTAGACGGTTGGTATTACAGTCAGAGTTGGAAGTATCTGCTTTGGGTTCAACAACTCCGAATTCCAGATCTACAGGTAGTCTTCCTGTACGGGCTCTCATAAGATAGGTGGGTGTACAGTTCGTAGAGCTCACTGGAATGTGGTTGTACATATCTACCAGATCAGGCAGTTTTTCTGGCCATTGATTTCTTTCTTCAAAGAGGCAGTATCTTGAGCATGTCAATCACGATGTTATTCATCTTTTCACATAACCCATTGGATTGGGGATGATATGGTGTAGTTCTTATTTTCTTACAACCATAAAGATGACAAAACTCTTGGAAGATCTCGGCTTCAATCGCTGAACCTCTGTCAGTTAAATCTTGTTTTGGATAGCCTAGTGGTCTACAGAAGACATTCTGGAAGGTCTTTGCGGCTGTTGCAGCTGTAAGATCTTTTACGAGTGCGACCATCAGGAATCAGGAGTAGTGGTCCACCATTGTCAAAGCATAAGCGTAACCTGTCCTGCTTGGAGTCAATTTCACATGGTTTAAGGCTGCAATTTGGAGTGCTTGCGTTGTTACGATAGGTTGGAATGGTGCTCTTTGACTCTGCTGGTCTTTTCTGTGTAGGCTACATGGTCCACAGTCTTTACACCATCTTTCAATGGATCCTCACATGCCAACCCAGTAGAATCTGTCCAGTTAGTTGTGGTTGGCATTCAGTGCCATTTGGATCTCTGTTCTGGGTACTATGATCTGCCAAGCCATCTCATGGGTTCTGGGATTGATATACCTTCTGCAGACCTATTCCTGGTGAATGAACAGTTTACTTCTTTTGTTCCTCGGGTGTTTAGCTTCTGGTGGAGGATTTGAAGATAGTTTTGCGGACTCCCGAGTTATCAGTCCTTTCACTAAACTGATAGCCGGGTCACTATCTTGAGATTCCTTCCAACCAAAGTGTGGTAACGGGTTCACTACTTTCTCAGGAAGTTCTGTGTGGATTTGCTGACATTGGGACGTCCTCAACTGATGGAAGGCGGGCAGCTCTATCTCTTCCAAATCATCCTCGTCTGCTCCCATATCTGCTAAGTGAGGCATCCTGGATAAGGCATCTGCATTGCCGTTGTTATGCCCAGCCCGATGCTCGATGGTAAACTGGTAATTAGATAATCTGGCCATCCATCTCTGTTCCATGGCTCCCAATTTTGCAGTTTCCAGGTGGGTCAAAGGATTATTATCCGTGAAGGCAGTAAACTTGTTTGATGCCAGGTAATGTTTAAATCTTCCTGTGACGGCCCAGACCAAGGCCAGGAACTCCAACTTGAACGAGCTGTCAGGGTTCCTCTCTGTAGGGCGAAGCTTCCTGCTAGCATAGGCAATCACTTTTTCTTTGCCTTCTTGCTTCTGGGAGAGTACAGCTCCTAACCCCACGTTACTGACATTGGTGTATAACAAGAATGGTAGGTTGTAGTCGGGGTAAGCCAGGATCTCCTCACCTGTTAGGGCCTCTTTCATCTGCTGGAATGACTCTTCCTGGTCCTTGCCCTACTCCAAGGGAGGATCTCTGGACTTGCCGTTCTTGGGTTGGTCTACTAGGTTTTGCAGGGGAACAGCCTTCTTCGTGTACTCCTTTATGAATCTCCTGTAGTATCCCACCAATCTCAGGAACTGACGTACTTCCTTAACGGTCTTTGGTTTTGGCCATTGCCTGATGACAGTGACCTTGTCTGGATCTGGGGCCACTCCTTCGAAACTATGTGTCCCAGGTACTGGACCTTCAGCTTTAACAGGTGGCATTTGGATGGTTTTAGCTTCATCCCGTATTTGGACAAAGCTTCAAATACCTCTGCTAGATAGGTTAGGTGTTCTTCATAGGATTTTGAATACACGATAACGTCATCCAGGTAAAGCAGTACCGTTTCAAAGTTCTTATGCCCCAGCCAATACTCCATAGGCCTCTGGAACATTCCGGGTGCATTACATAGTCCGAAGGGCATGCTGTTGAATTCACATAGGCCCATGGGTGTGGTAAATGCCGTCTTCTCATGGTCTTCTTCTGCAATGGAGACCTGTCAATACCCGCTAGTGAGATCTAGGGTTGAAAAGTAATTAGCAGACTTCAATGCAGCTAGTGATTCTTCAATGCGAGGTAACGGGTAAGCATCCTTGTGTTTTATGCGATTTATTTGCCTGTAATCTACACACATTCTCATGCTGCCATCCTTCTTTTTGACTATGACTACTGGAGCCGCCCAGGGACTACAACTATCTCTTATAACCCCTGCGTCCTTCATGTATTGTAACATCTCTTTGGCTTTTTGATAGTGTGCGGGTGGAATAGGCCTGTATTGCTCTTTGATTGGTGGATATGTACCTGTGGGGATATAATGGTGTACTCTTTGATCCTATCAAAATAAAGTGGATGCTTACTAAATACTTGCTCAAATTCTTGAACTACCCGGTAGACACCTTGCTTTTTATGCATGGGAGTGGAATCAGTTCCTACATGGAGCTGCTGACACCAGTCCTCTACCTGCCCCTTAGTGTTGTTATCCTCCGCCTCTTTGGGTAGAGGTAAGGTTCCCACCGCTTGGATCTCGTTGTTATGCACAGTGTACAGCTTAGCAACGGTGGAATACCTGGGTAGTTTGACCTCTTCACTGCCACAATTTAAGATGCGAACTGGTACTCTTCCCTTGTGTACATTGATTACCCCCCTGGCTGTCAAGAGTGTAGGCCTGTGTTCTGAGCTGATGGGCTCTACTACCAGCTGATAGTCCTGCCCTCTTAGGCCTATAGCTGCTCGACACCAAATCATCATTTCACTCATTGGAGGTATTACAATTGGAAGCAGGTCTGTTACCCGTGCAGTACCAATTTCACCACCTGTAAGTTTTTACCTGTTGCTGGTGCAGGAGGGCTCTTATCTCTCTCTGAAGAACCTTTCTTCTGCCCAGGTTTGGCAGTGTCTGCAATCTGTTGAAGCAAGAACAACACTTCATCCATGCAATTGCTAACGACATTTGTACCCAGAATAATCTAAGGATCCCGGTTATTGGGATTTTCCTCTACCACAATAATCCCCTGGTCTTGTAACTCCACCCTGCCCACTTTTATGGGCTCTTCTTTAACCCCCACTATAGTATGTGGTTCACCATTAGAAGCATAAATGTTAAGGTTCATATCGGGTGGCTTAAATTCATTACCTGACCAAAACTGCCTGTAAAGGATATCGGGGATGTGACCCGGTGTCCAATAAAGCAGGTGTCGAGATGTCATCTAGTATGATAGACAGGAATGGTCGCTGTCCGATGTAGGTATCATACCAGTTGGCTGGGCCCTGTTGAGCTACTCCTGAGGTTCGGCCCCGGCCCCCAGGATCTCCTCGTTTAAAGGACAGTATCGTGCAACGTGGCCGGTCTTGTTGCAGCGATGACAGATGGGTTCTCCTGTGGAGCTGTAACGATCGGTGGTCCTCCCTGCCAGGCGTAGGTCCGGATATCATCCCCTGGTTTCTGATAACAATGATAGAAGCGCATTCTTATGTCAGCCTCATTACAGTCCTCGAAAGCAACTTTTAGTTTATTGAAGATTATAGCTACTGATCCCCGTTCAGCAGTGGACCAGAATTCAGTCTCTCTTTCTGCTGGCGCAGCTAACTGTCCCGATACAACAGCTGTGCGCTGCTGACCAGTCATTGCATACATGTCCAACACGCTGCAGATTTTTCTTTTGAAGGTGAACAAAGTATCAGGGCAGGCGTCATACTGGAGTAACCACTTCGCACCCTGGATATATGGTAGCGAGATCGGCATGATCGGGGCTATTGCGCCCAGTGGGTCGGAGGCTCTACCGGTTGCAGCCATGGTCGCTTCTTGGTGATTCTCAGGGTCAGCAAATCGGCTGTTGTCGCTGGAAGAGGCGGACATTTTCGGGGCCCCCCGTAGTGAATCATGACCAGTCTTTAAAGCGAACCTGTCACCCCCTCCAGGCATCTAAAGATAACATAGCCAGCGTCTGCAGCACTAAGGCTGCATTCTGACAAGGTGTCTATAGCATTTATGCTCCCTTGATTCACTGAAATAAAGACTTATATAAAATCTGTTTCAAACCAGACCCAAGACCGGGAGGCGGGTTTTCAAGCGTCTATCTCCCTCTGTGGTGTCAGTCATCCCTCTCTGCTCACCTCCTCCAGGGCCACCTCCCTGCATTACAGAGCTTTGTCAGCTCTGCTACAACATAGAGCTTCTGTTATAGGAGACCCCACAGTAGTAAATCTAGCAGGAGGATTGTGAGCAGACAAAGCACTGCCTGCTACATAGCAGCCGTGAGCTGAGCTGTCAGCAGTGCAGCAGAGTTGAGTTTGTGCTTTAGATCAGGGGCTGAGGACGGAGCAATGCTGCTGGGTACAAGAAACTGAAAGTGAAAACTGCTCAGCTCAAGGGCTGCTACGTAGCAGGCAGTGCTTTGTCTGCTGTTCTGCTCACGATCCTCCTGCTAGATTTACTACTGTGGGGTCTCCTATACCAGCAGCTCTATGTTGTAGCAGAGCTGACAAAGCTCTGTAATGCAGGGAGGTGGCCCTGGAGGAGGTGAACAGAGAGAGATGACTGACACCAGAGGAGGGAGATAGACGCTTGAAAACCCGCCTCCCGGTCTTGGGTCAGGTTTGGAACAGATCTTCTAAAAGTCTTTATTTCAGTGAATCAAGGGTGCATAAATGCTATAGACACCTTCTGAGACTGCAGCCTTAGTGCTGCAGAAGGTGGCTATGTTATCTTTAGATGACTGGAGGGGGTGACAGGTTCGCTTTAAACAGTTCAACAGTTTTTGAACCCCATGGGGTTAAGCATTTGGGAATTTCCTGATTAGGCCGCTGTGCTTCAGAAGTGTTCAGCAGAGCGAGGGGTTTTTGGTTTTGCGCTCTGCAAGCTGTCACTCCCCGTTTCTTCCCGCTTCACAGTAATGGCGGCTCAGTTTAACAGTCACAAATTACAGTCTTAAACACGGCACACAGTGCCTGGTAGCACCAGGCACGGGATCCTATTTGTGACATGCCAGAAATTGACTAGCCCACGGTACGGGGACTCGGGTATCTGGGCCCTCTGCTGCGGTAGGGATATCACTGGTGGCCTGCCCAGACCCGTGGCTCTGGTGGTCAACTAAAAAGGGGTAATTGGAGTGGGAATAAAAGTTTATAAGTTTATCGTGATGCCACCTGTGGTATGTTGTGACTGTACCAGCGCTGCGTAGGGCCTCCAGGGATGATGAATGAGCAGCTAGGTGTTGAAGCTCCCCACAGGTGGAGCTGGATCCCTGGGGTGTTTTGGTGATGATGATGATGAGGGATGGAGCAGGGATTTGACCGGGCTGTTGGGATAACGGCACAGTCTCTGTGGATGGCAGGGGCATGGGTAAGGACTGAGACACACACCGCTTGTTGTTCTTTTACTGGTGTAGTTGCAGGTAAACGTCCAGGCCACTGCCGGGTGTGCAGGATGCACTTCTGGGTCTCCACAGTGAGTGGGTATAAGGCCCAGTGGCGGATTATGAGGTCAATATGGTCTTTTCCCCCGGGCCCAATGGTGTTGGGGGGCCCACAGCCCAGGGGGTAAATTGCCCCATTATAATCCGCCACCATACAGCACTGTGCACGCAAGGGGGGACGAGCCCTGCTAGTTGACAGGGGGCGGCATCCGCAGGGGCGCTAGGTGGTGTTATGACTCCCTGCTGATGCCGCTCTCTCCTACAGTCCCGGCCGCCGCGTTACACCTCCCCTCCCCCGCAGTGTGAGCCCACCTGTAGAGCCGCACAGGATGGAAGACCTGTGCTTACAGGACCTGTGATGTCAATAGAGGGGAGGAGTCAGGGATCACATGATCAGCTCCTCGTTATGCAGCCCTCCACTGTGCTGGATGTCATGGTGCTGGATAAGGTGAAGAAGAGGATGAGATGAAGGTTATGTGTGGGGTCAGGAGATTTACAGTGTGGATGTAGCAGAGCCGAGTGTGTACGTGGTGTATGGAGCGGAGCCGCCTGTGTACGTGGTGTATGGAGCGGAGCCGCCTGTGTACGTGGTGTATGGAGCGGAGCCGCCTGTGTACGTGGTGTATGGAGCGGAGCCGCCTGTGTACGTGGTGTATGGAGCGGAGCCGCCTGTGTACGTGGTGTATGGAGCGGAGCCGCGTGTGTACGTGGTGTATGGAGCGGAGCCGCGTGTGTACGAGGTGTATGGAGCGGAGCCGCGTATGTACGAGGTGTATGGAGCGGAGCCGCGTATGTACGAGGTGTATGGAGCGGAGCCGTGTATGTACGAGGTGTACGGAGCGGAGCCACGTGTGTACGTGTACGGAGCAGAGCCACATGTGTATGAGATGTACGGAGCAGAGCCGCGTGTGTACAGGGTGTATGGAGCGGAGTCGCATGTGTACGAGGTGTATGGAGCGGAGTCGCATGTGAACGAGGTGTATGGAGCGGAGCCCCATGTGTACGAGGTGTATGGAGCGGAGCCGCATGTGTACGAGGTGTATGGAGCGGAGCCGCATATGTACGAGGTGTATGGAGCGGAGCCGCATGTGTACGAGGTGTATGGAGCGGAGCCGCATGTGTACGAGGTGTATGGAGCGGAGCCGCATGTGTACGAGGTGCATGGAGCGGAGCCGCATGTGTACGAGGTGTATGGAGCGGAGCCGCATGTGTACGAGGTGTATGGAGCGGAGCCGCATGTGTACGAGGTGTATGGAGCGGAGCCGCATGTGTACGAGGTGTATGGAGCGGAGCCGCATGTGTACGAGGTGTATGGAACGGAGCCGCATGTGTACGAGGTGTATGGAACGGAGCCGCATGTGTGCGAGGTGTGTGGAGCAGAGCCGCATGTGTGCGAGGTGTACGGAAAGGAGAGACCTGATGTTGGAGTACGGAGAGAGCGATGTGTACTGAGATGCGAGAAGGCTGAGAGGTGTTGGAGCAGAGCAAGCTGGTAGGTACGACGGTGTTTGGGAGCCCTGTAGCAGCTCGACCTGAGTGTGTAAGTCAGGAACGCCTTGATCACCACCTGGTGTTTAGGCAGCTCGACCCACGACCGCCCTGCTGTGTACGCAGCTCCGACCCTCGACCGCCCTGCTGTGCGTGGCAGCTCCGACCCCGACCGCCCTGCTGTGCAGTGCAGCTCCGACCCTCGACCGCCCTCTGTGCAGTGCAGCTCCGACCCACGACCGCCTGTGTGCAGGTGCAGCTCCGACCCAGACCGCACCTAGTGTGCAGGGCAGCTCCGACCCAGAGCCGGCCCTCCTGTGCAGTGCAGCTCCGACCCACGACCGCCCTCTGTGCAGTGCATGTCCGGACCGCCACGCGCCTGTGCAATGGTCGAGCGCCCTGTGCAGTGATCCGACCCACGACCGCCTGTGTGCAGTGCAGCTCGACCCGACGCCCACGCCTCTGTGCAGTGCAGCTCCGACCCACGACCGCCCTCCTGTGCAGTGCAGCTCCGACCCACGACCGCCCTCCTGTGCAGTGCAGCTCGACCACGACGCCTCCTGTGCAGTGCAGCTCCGACCCACGACCGCCCTCCTGTGCAGTGCAGCTCCGAGGTCGTGCCAGCTCCGCACGCCGCACCTGTGCAGTGCAGCTCCGACCCACGACCGCCTAGTGTGCAGTGCAGCTCCGACCCACGACCGCCTAGTGTGCAGTGCAGCTCCGACCCACGACCGCCCTCCTGTGCAGTGCAGCTCCGACCCACGACCGCCCTCTGTGCAGTGCAGCTCCGACCCCGACGCGCTCAGTGCAGCTCCGACCCTGACCGCCTGTGTGCAGGCAGCTCCGACCCCGACGCGCCCTGCGTGTGCAGTGCAGCTCCGACCCCGACCGCCCTTGCGTGCAGCTCCGACCCACGACCGCCTCCTGTGCAGTGCAGCTCCGACCACGACCGCACTGTGTGCAGTGCAGCTCCGACCCACGACCGCACTAGTGTGCAGTGCAGCTCCGACCCACGACCGCACTAGTGTGCAGTGCAGCTCCGACCCACGACCGCCCTCCTGTGCAGTGCAGCTCCGACCCACGACCGCCCTCTGTGCAGTGCAGCTCCGACCCACGACCGCCCTGCTGTGTAGTGCAGCTCCGACCCATGACCGCACTGTGTGTAGGCAGCTCCGACCCCGACCGCCCTCTGTGCATGCAGCTCCGACCCACGACCGCCCTCCTGTGCAGTGCAGCTCCGACCCACGACCGCCTAGTGTGCAGGAGCTCCGACCCACGACCGCCCTCTGTGCAGTGCAGCTCCGACCCACGACCGCCTCTGTGCAGTGCAGCTCCGACCCACGACCGCCTCTGTGCAGTGCAGCTCCGACCCACGACCGCCCTTGTGCAGTGCAGCTCCACCGACCGCACTTGCAGTGCAGCTCCGACCCACGACCGCCTTGTGCAGTGCAGCTCCGACCCACGACCGCCCTGTGTGCAGTGCAGCTCGACCCACGACCGCCTCTGTGCAGGCAGCTCCGACCCCACCCCTGTGTGCAGCTCCGACCCACGACCGCCTTGTGCAGTGCAGCTCCGACCCACGACCCTCTGTGTGCACTCGACCCACGACGCCTTGTGCAGTGAGCTCCGACCCACGACCCTGTGCAGTGCAGCTCCGACCCACGACCGCCTCTGTGCAGTGCAGCTCCGACCCACGACCGCCCTCCTGTGCAGTGCAGCTCCGACCCACGACCGCCCTCTGTGCAGTGCAGCTCCGACCCACGACCGCCCTACCTGTGTCAGTGCAGCTCCGACACCACGACCCCACTGGTGGTCGCCCACTGTCAGCTCCGACCCACGACCGCCCTCTGTGCAGTGCAGCTCCGACCCACGACCGCCCTAGTGTGCAGTGCAGCTCCGACCCACGACCCAGCCTAGTGTGCAGTGCAGCTCCCGACCCACGACCGCCACTCCTGTGCAGTGCAGCTCCGACCCACGACCGCCCTCTGTGCAGTGCAGCTCCGACCCACGACCGCCCTCCTGTGCAGTGCAGCTCCGACCCACGACCGAGCTCGCCCACGACCGCCTATGTGCAGTGCAGCTCCGACCCACGACCGCCTCTGTGCAGTGCAGCTCCGACCCACGACCGCCTCTGTGCAGTGCAGCTCCGACCCACGACCGCCCTCCTGTGCAGTGCAGCTCCGACCACGACCGCACTTGTGCAGTGCAGCTCCGACCCACGACCGCCTGTGTGCAGTGCAGCTCCGACCCCGACCGCCCTTGCAGTGCAGCTCCGACCCACGACCGCCCTCCTGTGCATGCAGCTCCGACCACGACCGCCCTCCTGTGCAGTGCAGCTCCGACCCACGACCGCCCTCTGTGCAGTGCAGCCCGACCCCGACCGCCCTCCTGTGCAGTGCAGCTCCGACCCACGACGCCTCCTGTGCAGTGCAGCTCCGACCCACGACCGCCTCCTGTGCAGTGCAGCTCCGACCCACGACCGCCCTCCTGTGCAGTGCAGCTCCGACCCACGACCGCACTGTGTGCAGTGCAGCTCCGACCCACGACGCCCTATGTGCAGTGCACGTCCGACCCACGACCGCCTGTGTGCAGTGCAGCTCCGACCCACGACCGCACTGTGTGCAGTGCAGCTCCGACCCCCACGACCGCACTAGTGTGCAGTGCAGCTCCGACCCACGACCGCCTAGTGTGCAGTGCAGCTCCGACCCACGACCGCCCTCCTGTGCAGTGCAGCTCCGACCCACGACCGCCCTCCTGTGCAGTGCAGCTCCGACCCACGACCGCACCCGCTGTGCAGTGCAGCTCCGACCCACGACCGCCCTCCTGTGCAGTGCAGCTCCGACCCACGACCGCCTCCTGTGCAGTGCAGCTCCGACCCACGACCGCCCTCCTGTGCAGTGCAGCTCCGACCCACGACCGCACTAGTGTGCAGTGCAGCTCCGACCCACGACCGCCCTCCTGTGCAGTGCAGCTCCGACCCACGACCGCCCTCCTGTTGCAGTGCAGCTCCGACCCACGACCGCCCTCCTGTGCAGTGCAGCTCCGACCCACGACCGCCCTCCTGTGCAGTGCAGCTCCGACCCACGACCGCCCTCCTGTGCAGTGCAGCTCCGACCCACGACCCACTGTGTAGTGCAGCTCGACCACGACCGCTACGTGTGCAGTGCAGCTCCGACCCACGACCGCCCTCCTGTGCAGTGCAGCTCCGACCCACGACCGCCCTCCTGTGCAGTGCAGCCCCGACCCACGACCGCCCTCGCTGTGCAGTGCAGCCCCGACCCACGACCGCCCTCCTGTGCAGTGCAGCCCCGACCCGCCCTCCTGTGCAGTGCAGCCCCGACCCACGACCGCCCTCCTGTGTAGGGCAGCTCCGACCCACGACCGCCCTCCTGTGCAGTTCAGCTCCGACCCACGACCGCACTAGTGTGCAGTGCAGCTCCGACCCACGACCGCCCTCCTGTGCAGTGCAGCTCTGACCCATGATCACACTGGTGTTTAGCACTGACCCACGACCGCCCTGCTGTGCAGTGCAGCTCCGACCCACGACCGCACTAGTGTGCAGTGCAGCTCCGACCCACGACCGCCCTGCTGTGTAGTGCAGCTCCGACCCATGATCACACTGGTGTTTAGCACTGATCCAACGACCGCCCTGCTGTGCAGGGCAGCTCCGACCCACGACCGCCCTGCTGTGCAGTGCAGCTCCGACCCACGACCGCCCTGCTGTGCAGGGCAGCTCCGACCCACGACCGCCCTGCTGTGCAGGGCAGCTCCGACCCACGACCGCCCTGCTGTGCAGTGCAGCTCCGACCCATGATCACACTGGTGTTTAGCACTGACCCACGACCGCCCTGCTGTGCAGTGCAGCTCCGACCCACGACCGCCCTCCTGTGCAGTGCAGCTCCGACCCACGACCGCCCTCCTGTGCAGTGCAGCCCCGACCCACGACCGCCCTCCTGTGCAGTGCAGCCCCGACCCACGACCGCCCTCCGGTGCAGTGCAGCCCCGACCCACGACCGCCCTCCTGTGCAGGGCAGCTCCGACCCACGACCGCCCCTCCTGTGCAGGGCAGCTCCGACCCACGACCGCCCTCCTGTGCAGTTCAGCTCCGACCCACGACCGCACTAGTGTGCAGTGCAGCTCCGACCCACGACCGCCCTCCTGTGCAGTGCAGCTCTGACCCATGATCACACTGGTGTTTAGCACTGACCCACGACCGCCCTGCTGTGCAGTGCAGCTCCGACCCACGACCGCACTAGTGTGCAGTGCAGCTCCGACCCACGACCGCCCTGCTGTGTAGTGCAGCTCCGACCCATGATCACACTGGTGTTTAGCACTGATCCAACGACCGCCCTGCTGTGCAGGGCAGCTCCGACCCACGACCCGCCTGCTGTGCAGTGCAGCTCCGACCCTCGACCGCCCTGCTGTGCAGGGCAGCTCCGACCCTCGACCGCCCTGCTGTGCAGGGCAGCTCCGACCCTCGACCGCCCTGCTGTGCAGGGCAGCTCCGACCCTCGACCGCCCTGCTGTGCAGGGCAGCTCCGACCCTCGACCGCCCTGCTGTGCAGGGCAGCTCCGACCCTCGACCGCCCTGCTGTGCAGGGCAGCTCCGACCCTCGACCGCCCTGCTGTGCAGGGCAGCTCCGACCCTCGACCGCCCTGCTGTGCAGGGCAGCTCCGACCCTCGACCGCCCTGCTGTGCAGGGCAGCTCCGACCCTCGACCGCCCTGCTGTGCAGGGCAGCTCCGACCCTCGACCGCCCTGCTGTGCAGGGCAGCTCCGACCCTCGACCGCCCTGCTGTGCAGGGCAGCTCCGACCCTCGACCGCCCTGCTGTGCAGGGCAGCTCCGACCCTCGACCGCCCTGCTGTGCAGGGCAGCTCCGACCCACGACCGCCCTGCTGTATAGTGCAGCTCCGACCCACGACCGCCCTGCTGTGCAGTGCAGCTCCGACCCACGACCGCCCTCCTGTGCAGGGCAGCTCCGACCCACGACCGTCCTGCTGTGTAGTGCAGCTCCGACCCACGACCGCCCTGCTGTGTAGTGCAGCTCCGACCCACGACCGCCCTGCTGTGTAGTGCAGCTCCGACCCACGACCGCCCTGCTGTGTAGTGCAGCTCCGACCCACAAGCCCCCTGCTGTTCAGTGCTGCTCTTTCCCCAAAGCTCCACCTGATCCCTTCACGAGCCCAAATCCTCCAGACACCACAGGTACACTCGGCTTTTACCCTGAGCCACGGCCAACACGCACACACCGCGCATATGCTCTACGCATCACAACAACAGACGAGATACTATGGACGCTTTTATACGTAAAAGAAATAATTTAGTCTGCGCATGCGCGATATTAAGTAAGTGAATTTTTGTACGCATGCGTCATGTCCCTAGCACTATGGTCGTCGCCTGGGGTGAACATGGCAGGTTGCGCATGCGCACTGGCCCCGGCAGGTCGGCCGCCCGGCCCCGGGGAAAGCAGTAGTGGCGGCTCCATGGGAGGATGAAGGAGATGGTTGGAGGCTGTTGCGTGTGCTCGGATGAGAGGGGCTGGGCCGAAAACCCACTGGTCTATTGTGACGGCCACGGGTGCAATGTGGCGGTGCACCAAGGTGGGACAACGCGTCCTGGGGGAGGGGCAAGTACTGACAGAAGGGGCGGTAGATAGACACCTTTGGGGCAACTGTCCGGCCCGGGTATAGTGTCAGGTGGATGGGGCTGGGCACAGGGATAGCATGGGCCCCGGCTGTCTGCATATATGATAATGAGGGTGCCAGCACTGTGCAGTGTCCTGTTCACATGTAGCGCTTATTATTTGTATGTCAAGGAGCAGACGAGTCCTCAGATGTTCCTGTATAGGACACCTATCCTAATAATGTACAGGGATCTAGTATATGACACCTATCCTAATAATGTACAGGGGTCTAGTGTAGGACACCTATCCTGATAATATACAGGGATCTAGTATAGGACACCTATCCTAATAATGTACAGGGATCTAGTATAGGACACCTATCCTAATAATGTACAGGGATCTAGTATAGGACACCTATCCTAATAATGTACAGGGATCTAGTATATGACACCTATCCTAATAATGTACAGGGGTCTAGTGTAGGACACCTATCCTGATAATATACAGGGATCTAGTATAGGACACCTATCCTAATAATGTACAGGGATCTAGTATAGGACACCTATCCTGATAATGTACAGGGATCTAGTATAGAACACCTATCCTGATAATGTACAGGGATCTAGTATATGACACCTATCCTAATAATGTACAGGGGTCTAGTGTAGGACACCTATCCTGATAATAATGTACAGGGATCTAGTATAGGACACCTATCCTGATAATATACAAGGGATCTAGTATAGAACACCTATCCTGATAATGTACAGGGATCTAGTATAAGACACCTATCCTGATAATGTACAGGGATCTAGTATAGGACACCTATCCTGATAATGTACAGGGATCTAGTATAGAACACCTATCCTGATAATGTACAGGGATCTAGTATAAGACACCTATCCTGATAATGTACAGGGATCTAGTATAGGACACCTATCCTGATAATGTACAGGGATCTAGTATAAGACACCTATCCTGATAATGTACAGGGATCTAGTGTAGGACACCTATCCTGATAATGTACAGGGATCTAGTATAAGACACCTATCCTGATAATGTACAGGGATCTAGTGTAGGACACCTATCCTGATAATATACAGGGATCTAGTATAGGACACCTATCCTGATAATAATGTACAGGGATGTAGTATAGGACACCTATCCTGATAATGTACAGGGATCTAGTATAGGACACCTATCCTGATAATATACAGGGATCTAGTATAGGACACCTATCCTGATAATGTACAGGGATCTAGTATAGGACACCTATCCTGATAATGTACAGGGATCTAGTATAGGACACCTATCCTGATAATGTACAGGGATCTAGTATAGGACACCTATCCTGATAATATACAGGGATCTAGTATAGGACACCTATCCTGATAATGTACAGGGATCTAGTATAGGACACCTATCCTGATAATGTACAGGGATCTAGTATAGGACACCTATCCTGATAATAATGTACAGGGATCTAGTATAGGACACCTATCCTGATAATGTACAGGGATCTAGTGTAGGACACCTATCCTGATAATGTACAGGGATCTAGTATAGAACACCTATCCTGATAATGTACAGGGATCTAGTGTAGGACACCTATCCTGATAATGTACAGGGATCTAGTATAGAACACCTATCCTGATAATGTACAGGAATCTAGTATAGAACACCTATCCTGATAATGTACAGGATCTAGTATAGAACACCTATCCTGATAATGTACAGGAATCTAGTATAGAACACCTATCCTGATAATGTACAGGATCTAGTATAGAACACCTATCCTGATAATGTACAGGGATCTAGTATAGGACACCTATTCTGATAATGTACAGGGATCTAGTATAGGACACCTATCCTGATAATGTACAGGATCTAGTATAGAACACCTATCCTGATAATGTACAGGGATCTAGTATAGGACACATATCCTGATAATGTACAGGGGTCTCAGGGAGGATGTGCACTGTCCTCAGATGTTCTAGTATAGGACACATATCCTGATAATGTACAGGGATCTCAGGGGGGATGTGCACTGTCCTCAGATGTTCTAGTATAGGACACATATCCTGATAATGTACAGGGATCTCAGGGGGGATGTGCACTGTCCTCAGATGTTCTAGTGTAGCACCCCTTTCCTGATAATGTACAGGGATCTCAGGGGGGATATGCACTGTCCTCAGATGTTCTAGTATAGGACACCTATCCTGATAATGTATAGGGATCTCAGGGAGGATGTGCACTGTCCTCAGATGTTCTAGTATAGGACACATATCCTGATAATGTATAGGGATCTCAGGGAGGATGTGCACTGTCCTCAGATGTTCTAGTATAGGACACATATCCTGATAATGTACAGGGATCTCAGGGGGGATGTGCACTGTCCTCAGATGTTCTAGTATAGGACACACCTATCCTGATAATGTACAGGGGATCTCAGGGAGGATGTGCACTGTCCTCAGATGTTCTAGTATAGGACACCTTTCCTGATAATGTATAGGGATCTCAGGGAGGATGTGCACTGTCCTCAGATGTTCTAGTGTAGCACCCCTTTCCTGATAATGTACAGGGATCTCAGGGGGGATATGCACTGTCCTCAGATGTTCTAGTATAGGACACCTATCCTGATAATGTATAGGGATCTCAGGGAGGATGTGCACTGTCCTCAGATGTTCTAGTATAGGACACATATCCTGATAATGTATAGGGATCTCAGGGAGGATGTGCACTGTCCTCAGATGTTCTAGTATAGGACACATATCCTGATAATGTACAGGGATCTCAGGGGGGATGTGCACTGTCCTCAGATGTTCTAGTATAGGACACACCTATCCTGATAATGTACAGGGATCTCGGGAGGATGTGCACTGTCCATGGTGACCTGTAGATAAACTGCTGTGTAGGTGTAATCTGTAGGGAGACAGCCATGACCATGTGCTTGTATGGTGTCAGAGCTCGCTGAGCGTTGTGTGGTTGTCTCTGACAGCGGATGTGGCCTCCATATGTCTGACTTGTTGCTGTCATTCACAGTACAGGAAACTGTGTGATGGTACACGGCAATCTGACATAGATCAAAGCAGGATTAGTGCTTAGAAAGCTGCACTTCTATAGGGGTTATTTGGTAGAAGTCATCTGTTTAAGACATGTTTGTTAAAGGTTAAAATTACAAAGCAACTTCGCAATTTACTTATTAAAAATCCTCCTTGTTCTCAAGAACGGAGGGATTTCAAATTGTATTTATTGCTAGTTGTCTAGGATAGCGGCCACCTCTGCAGTCTACTAGTGGTGGTCATATATGCGCAATACATACAAGCTCTTTCCTATAAGACTTCTAGGAATTGCCTTGAAGCTGTTCGTATCACTGGACAGCACTTTTAGCGCCCAATCCTGCCAGCTTCTGTGTGACTGCGCCCCTCCAATGCCGCCATATATAACAACTTCGAAGGGCGCATAGTTCAGACTAGCAGTTTGACCAAGCAGAAGCTCGTCATCCTGCCAGAGCGCCCTCTAATGGGATGTCCCAGGTTATAAAAATAAGTCTGTTTTTGATATTTTTTTTTTCTCCAATAAATGGCGCCACGCGTCTACATGGGTTGTTGTCTTTGGTATTGAAGCTCTGCTCTCTTGAAGTTAATGAAGCTGAGATGCAATACCCTAAAAAAAAAACACTGTGGACAAGAGCTGTATTGTGATTATTGATGCAAATCTGCCATCTTTCATAGCTTAATCAATGCTGAATGTCTTTCCTAAACTTAAAGAAGTATATTAGGATCCTCTCTACTATGTTTGCACTTCTAGTCCTGAGGTACGGTAATAAAAAACTTCATTGATACAGAAGTTTTCATTGACGCTGTCAGTTGAGCTAACGTTGCTTTTGCCTCTTTCCAGTGATCGGTGGTAATTTAACGTTTCGGCTTTATGAAGATTTTGTCTTTTCAATATTGTAATGTTTCTCCCTCTCCTTCCAGCATGCTATGGGATTGTACAGGTGCCCACAGGTCCATGGTTCTGTCGAAAGTGTGAGTCGCAGGAGAGAGCCGCCAGGGTGGTAAGTAATGAATGTATGTAGACTCCGCGTGGTCTCCTTCAGTCCCATCAGCGGATGATCCTGTGCCTGCAAATCCGTAGACACAGCACGGGCTGCTGCTCACAGCTGGATTGACAGGGCAGGTGTGGAGTTGTATTTCTTCACTTCTTGTGATAAGAATGATCTGGGTTGTATGTTGAGCAAGTAGTGTAAATATGATCTTTTAGTGCTTCGCTTGATTATTGCAGGCTTTTCAGAGAACATGGCACACATCTTGTGTTCCTGACTCTTATATTTCATTCATTCTACTTAGAGCATAGCTGTAACCCCCTAACACTTAATGACAGACTAATACATCATAGCGCGTGTCAGGGTGTTAAGAACAGGCTCGGGAGCAGAGCCCACAACATACAGAGCCAGCATCTGTTGAGAATTCAGCTATTGAGAATCACTGCTGTTAACCTCATTAATACTGTTGTCAATCACTGACAGCAGTTTTTAAACTCTGCAAACCGGCCCAGGTGTTGGATGGCAGTCACAAGCCGTCCTGCGATACTGTCATAGCAAGTCAAAGGGTTTCTATGATGTCCAGGGGTCAGCTGAAGGCCCCCGTACCTGTTATGCTAACTTAACTGTGACGTTCTTTGACTATAGCAGTACTATGGAATTGCTGTGTAAAGTAATAAAAGCAATCTCAGGTTTAGGTTCCCTAAGTGGACTAAAAAATAAAGTGAAAAGTAAAAAAAGTTAATATGTATAACATCAAAATTTAAATCAGCCCCCACATATCCATAGTTAAAGGGAACCTGTCACATGAAATATGCTAGTAACCTGCAGATTTGGGGTTAATATGGGAGGAATCAGATTTTTCTCCTGGACACAAAATTGGAGCATGCAGCATTTTTGTGTCCGAGGAGAAAAATCTCCCCAAATGGGATCCTTCTGGATTCTCCCGGATTCCCCCGGATCCGGGGCAATCCGGCGCTCCCCATCATGGGAGCCCATGGGGCCGGATTGCCCCGGCCCGGGAGGATCCGGAAACCGGACACCTGAGGCTGCACGCCGCTGTTATTTCAGGACCCCGGCTAGCTCCCTGCGAGCCGCGGTCCTGATACATCAGCAGCGGCAGCTGCGTCCGGCTGCACACCGGACCGGAGGGCATATTTGCCCTCCGGTTCTGTGTGCTGATCCGGTCCGGGGCTGTCAGGGTCATTCCTGATGGCCCAGGATCGGATCTTGCCGTGGTGTGAAGCCATCCTAACACTGCCTGGCACCTGCATTTCAAACCCTGCCAGGAGGAAATGAACTCCTGGCATCGTTGGGGTTTCAGTTATGGTGGCAGTGCCGGTGCAGGTTCAGTGATCACTCTGTATGGAGAGCGTTGGCTGTAACCACACTACTGACACTTACCGACAGCTGGTTCTAATGCATAGCGGCTGTCACTCAGCGTGGGGGTTACGGCCAGCTCTCTCCATAGCAGAGCAGTGACGGAACCTGCACAGGGGCTGCCCCCATAACTGAAACCTCAACGCTGCCAGAAGGATTAAAGTTCATTCCTCTTGGTAGAGGGGTTTCTAGTGCAGGCGTCGGGCAGGTTCCAAAACATTTAGCTCCATATTGGCAGGATACAGTTTTTTCATATGACAAATTCCTTTTAACAAGAAAGAAATGTAAATATTTGAAAAGAAAAAAACATATTTGCTATCGCTGCATCTGTAAATGTCTAATTTATTAAAACATAACATAAATTTACCAAATCAGTAAAAGCTGGAAAAAGTAAAATAAAGTTTCAGAATTGCAAGTTTTTTTCAGTTGCCGCAATAGCACAAAAAATATGATAAGAAGCGATCAAAATATAGTCTGCACACGAAAATATATAAATAAAAATACTGGCTTACCATGCAAAGAAAATATAAATTGCATTTCTATTGATGGAAAAATGTAAAGTTAGGGGTCTCGCAAAATGGCTGTTCAAACCAAATTTTCTTTTTTTTTAGTATTTTTTTAAATAAAACTAGTGATGAGCGATATCTACCAGAAAAATTCTCGAGTTCCCCATTGGCTTCCATTATAGGCGGTACACAAGTCACACCCATTCAAGCATCTGACTGCTCATTATGAGTACTGAGCGCCCAAGCATGGTAGTGCTCACTCCTCACTAAATAAAACCTGAAAACAATGGTTGAATTGCATTTTTATCACCATTTTACTTCACTACAGATTTTTTCCCTTTAAATAGTAAAATGAACGGTATTATTAAAAACTACAAACAAGCCCTCATATGTTTATGTTGGCTAAATAAGATAAAAGCTATGGCTATTTGAAAAAAATATGAATGCACTTGTTATTTCTCTTTATTGTAAAGTCTTTATGTTTAATTTTATCATTCTGCAACCATTGAATTATTTGGATACTCAATAAATACAGCTTAAAAAATATGTATTTATAAATGCAGAAATGAATATTGGCAGTGTCAGTTAAGGCCCAGTTACACACACACAGATATCTGTGCAGAGATTGTTTCCAGATCTCTGGTTGCAGTGAAATCATGGACACATTGTTACATTTGTACACGGCCACAAAATGGTACAATGTGTCCATGATTTCACTGCAACCAGAGATCTGCCAACAATCTCTGCACAGATATCTGTGTGTGTGTAACTAGGCTTTAAGAGATTGCAGGGGTTGTCTGGGCAAAGCAGAAAAATATCACTATCAAAATAAACCATAATCGGCTTGCTGTCACTTTCCTAGTTCAGCACAGTCACCACCAAGGTCTGCGACGGCAACAGAAGTGATCAGATCATCGATCAATCAGCCACAGGACCGCTGTAACTTCTGATAGTCTGCAGCAGTCAGGTGACTTGAACCATAGTTCATTGGTTGTTTTTTTTAAAGACACAGCTGAAGTTTCTTGACCACTGCAGCCTATCACAAGCTAATGGTGAGGTGACTTGAACCATATGTCACTGGATGTTTTTTTAAAGACACAGCTGAAGTTTCTTGACCACTGCAGCCTATCACAAGCTAATGGTGAGGTGACTTGAACCATATGTCACTGGATGTTTTTCTAAAGACACAGCTAACGTTTCTTGACCACTGCAGCCTATCACAAGCTGATGGTGAGGTGACTTGAACCATATGTCACTGGATGTTTTTCTAAAGACACATGGCTAAAGTTTTCCCGAACGCTGCAGCGGTCCTGTGGCTAGTTGTACACTACAGAGAACTTCCAGTGCTGGTGCAGACCACAGAGAGGAGTGTGCGGGATCCTTGTGGGTGACAACCAGTGAATATCATTTATTGTGTTATTTTTTTTACATAACACTCATCCCCCAAGTAACAAGCACCATTTACCTGGCCTTTAGGAAAATACCAGTTTTGTTTTAAATCCAGGCAGTTACAGCGCACACGGTACTTATCTGGTGATGATCCCTAACATCTTTGTGCCTTCCCTGCTTCCTATTATATTCAATCATCTGATTTAGATTGTCCTCTTTGGTTCTGTCATACAGGGTAGGGTCACACGACCGTATCACTCAATTCAAGAAAGAATAACAGTCTGATTATTCTGATCAGTCTCTGATCAGAGTATTGATCAGAGTGACATCAGTTTTTCTCAGAGGTGGAAAGAAAAACTCATTTTTCTCCACTTTCTCCATTATGTCAGTCCATGATAATTGGACTGCACTTGGCTGACATTCAAGTGTGGTCTGATGTTTTTCAGAGACCCATAGACTTGCATTGATGATTTTGATCTGATACTCTGATCAAAATCAGACATGTGCACAGCTTCATAGAATATCATGAGTATGAGTACCATCTTCGAAAACCACGGATAGTAATTAATTTCCTAGTCATGCTACGGTGTCTATTCAGACCTCAGAACATAATAACCATCAGATGTATAAAATAAAAAAATACTTACCGGTATATTCGCTTTACTGCTCATCTGTCCGTCTCCTCCATGTCTGCCTTTGTCACATCACATCTGAGGAGCAGCTTTCACTGCAGGCCAGTTATTCTGGCCATAAGTAGGCCCCAGAGCTCGTGCATGGAAATCCAGGACTTAGAGTGAACGCCTGCATAGATTTAAGATGCCACTGAGTACCAGACTGAGGCCCGGGATTGGGTGGTTGATGAGGTACAAAAACAGCAAAAGGTTAAAAAGGAAAAAAAAATAAACCTTCCTCACTGCTGCCTGCCTACAATCCGGTCCTATGTTGTAGCATCGACTCTCCAGGCCGATGTTCATTCCAGGCCACCTAGATGTAGAGAGTGGTCATAAATCAGCCATGAAGAGCTCAGAAAAAAAGCAGATAAAAGTTACTAACTTTGATGTCAGACTGAGCTCACTGATGGATTCTCAGTTCACCTATTCTGCAGCCAACACATAGGCTATTAAAGGCAAATGGTGCAAATTGTTTAATTAAACTACATTGCTAAAGTGATATTTAGTCCAAACACGTAGATTTAAGGTCAACTTTACAGTGGAGAACATGTAATATTAATAAGAAAGATCATGAAAGGCAAAGAGGTTCCCATATAGTTTGCACGGTATATCTGAAAATACATGTAGATAGTCTGGCTGATCATCGGAGGTGTAGTTGTAGAGCCTCTCTAATGCTTCAGATACTTTGGTCTGATTTATGATATTACATTCTAGCAAACACAATGTATATCAGTTGTATTTGCAAATAAAGTTTATTGTAGGAATCTTTGCCTTGTGATTTTCTTTTTTTTATATTAAGTGGTGTTGCCCAATTTACTATTCTGTACTTGGAGCCATAATCCTGTCTCCAGTTACTAACATTTCATTATTGAGCTGTGTATTCCATCCTACAAGCACAGTAAATATATCCAACAAGGACAACATTTCTGCTAATTTATAGGTGATTACTTAGTCTCCTATGTTGTATATCAGGCTAGTGCTTGACGAGATGGTCTTTGTTTGCAGTGAAGAATTGGAGTGGAGCTGAAGCCCTATTTATGTTTAAATGAGGTTTCCAAATTTGGAAAATCAGACAGTTGCAGTTTATTTAAAGGGATCCTGTCACCTCTAAAAGCCACCTAAACTACAAAAACATGTCCCTCCAGCATCCTATGACCATTCTCACACTCCTTTAGTCTCCTAACTGCTTCCTGCTTCAAAGTACATAAAAACGTTTTTATACTTACTCATTAGCCATGATAATTAATAGGGACCATATTCGTTAGCCCTTAGGGCGTGTTAGTTTTGTGCCTTGGATGTCATAAGATCACGCCCTAATGGGCATGATCTTGTATTCATGTTCTAGGCAAGGCCTCCCTGCTTTCACGTCGCTGGCTGGGCATGAAATGACGCAAATGACGCATTTCCGGGTAGGGTGACGTCAGTACACCCACCCTCGTCCGGCTTCAAGCACCACATTGCCCATGCGCAATCTCTCATAGAGAACACAGCGGCGCTCCTGTGTATAGTGATGTCAGGAGAGATAGCTGCCAGCCAAATCATCCTTCGATGGACAACTATAGTAAACTAGATGGTGGCCCGATTCTAACTCATCGGGTATTCTAGAATATGTATGTAGTTGACATACTGTGACTGACAGAACTTGTTCAGTCAACGTGAGTGAACTACATATATATATATAGCAGCGCTATGGTATATGGCGGTACATTACAGCACATGTATAGCAGCACTATAGTATATGGCGGTACATTATAGTACATGTGTAGCAGCACTATGGTATATGACGGTATATTACAGTACATGTATAGCAGCACTATAGTATATGTGGGTACATTACAGTACATGTATAGTAGCACTATGGTATATGACGGTACATTACAGTACATGTATAGCAACGCTATAGTATATGGCGGTACATTACAGCACATGTATAGCAGCACTATAGTATATGGCAGTACATTACAGTACATGTATAGCAGCACTATAGTATATGGCAGTACATTACAGTACATGTATAGCAGCACTATAGTATATGGCGGTACATTACAGTACATGTATAGCAGCACTATGGTATATGACGGTACATTACAGTACATGTATAGCAGCACTATAGTATATGGCGGTACATTACAGTACATGTATAGCAGCACTATGGTATATGACGGTACATTACAGTACATGTATAGCAACGCTATAGTATATGGCGGTACATTACAGCACATGTATAGCAGCACTATAGTATATGGCGGTACATTACAGTACATGTATAGCAGCGCTATAGTATATGGCGGTACATTATAGTACATGTATAGCAGCACTATGGTATATGGTGGTACATTACAGCACATGTATAGCAGCGCTATGGTATATGGCGGTACATTACAATACATGTATAGCAGCACTACTATATGGCGATACTCCGTCCCCCGCGGCCCCCCGCTCCTCCACAGTAAAAGTAAAAATAAAAAACTCAGTGAGGCTACTCACCTGTTCGCCAGCTCGCTCCACCTCCGTCTTCTAGGTCCTACAGGCGTTTAGAACCTGTCGTTGCTTGGGAAGCCGATCAGCTGATCGGTCACATGACCGCAAACTGCCGGGTGGGCAGGATGGAGCAGGGGGGCAGGATGGTGACAGGAGGGGTAAGGGGTGGCAGGATTGTGTCAGGGGGGGGCAGGATGGAGCGAGCAGGGCATGATGGAGCCGGCGGGGGGGCAGAAAAGAGCGAGCGGGGCAGGATGGAGGCGGAGGGGGGGCAGGATGGAGGCATGGAGGCGGGGGAGCAAGAACAGCAGGGGGCAGGATGGAGGGAGCGGGGCAGGTTGGAGGGAGCAGGGCAGGATGGAACGAGCGGGGCAGGATGGTGGCAGTGGGTGGCAGGATGGTGGCGGGGGGGCAGGATGGTGTTGGTGGGGGGGTAGAATGGTGGCGAGCGGGGCAGGCTGGAGCCGGGGGAGCAAGATGGTGGCGGGGGAGCAAGATGGTGGCGGGGGGGCAGGATGGTGGCGAGCGGGGCAGGATGGAGCCGGAGAAGCAGGATGGTGGTGGGGAGCAGGATGGAGCCGGAGGAGCAGGGGGGCAGGATGGTGGCGGAGGAGGCAGGATGGTGGCAGGGGGCAGGATGGTGGCGAGCAGGGCAGGATGGTGGCGAGCGGGGCAGGATGGTGGCAAGCGGGGCAGGATGGAGCTGGCGGGGCAGGATGGTGGAGGGGGGCAGGATGGAGCCGGGGGGGCAGGATGGTGGCAAGCAGAGCAGGATGGTGGCAGCGGGGGGGGGGGGAGGTTGGTGGTGGGGGGGCAGGATGGTGGTGGCGGGCAGGATGGTGGTGGCAGGATGGAGCCAGAGGAGCAGGATGGTGGCGGGAGGTGGGGGGGGCAGGATGGAGCGAGGGGGGCAGGATGGTGGCAGGGGGGCAGGATGGAGCGAGCGGGGCAGGAGGGTGACGAGCGGGGCAGGATGGGGCCGGCGAGGGCAGGATGGAGCCGGCGGTGGCAGGATGGTGGCGGGGGGGCAGGATGGCGGTGGGGGGAACAGGATGGTGGCAGGGGGGGCACAGTGGAGCCGACGGGGCAGGATGGTGGCGGGGAGGCAGAATGGAGCCGGCGGGAGGGCAAGATGGAAGAGGTGGGGGGCAGGATGGAGCTGGCGGGGAAGGAAGGATGCAGTTGTGGGCAGGATGGAGGCGCTCCTCTTGCCCCCCTCCGCTCCCAGCTCCTCCCCCGCTCCTCCATGGTGATAATAAAAATAAAAAAACCTCAGTGAGGATACTCACCCGTCCGCCGGCTCGCTCCACCTCTGTCTTGTTGCTCCCAGGGCAGGACCTGTCATTGCCTGGGAAACTGATCAGCTGATCGGTTTCCCAGGCAAGATGGAGGTGGAGCGAGCCGGCGGATGGGTGAGTTATCCTCACTGAGGGTTTTTTTATTTTTATTATTACCGTGGAGGAGCGAGGGGGCAGAGGGAGGGGGTGCCGCTAGGAGCGGAGGGGGGCAGGAAGAGCGGGGGGGACGAGGGGAGTGGGGGCAGGAGGAGCGGGGGGGGGCTGTGAGGGGAGCCGTGTATGTCCCGGCAACAGCGCCGCTGACGCCGAGCTACAGATTGGCGCGAAATTTGAATTTTGAATTTGCGTGCCTATTTGCATAGTCTGCGCTCAATGAGCGGCCTCTGTCTGGCGCGCGATTTCCGTGACAGACAGAGAACATTAGACAATTATATAGTAGATGTTTGGGGGCGTAAGGGTGCGTTAACATACTGCGTATTTGCTGTATATTTGTACGCTAGTGCTCTTGCAGTTTACGTAGCCAAAACCAGGAGTGGGTGATAAATACAAAAGTGGTTTTGGCTACAAAAACTGCAACAGACTCGCGTAAAAATACACAGCAAATTTGCAGCATGTGAACGCACCCTTAGATGTTCCAAATTAATTAATAGCCAAATTCCTTGGCTCTCCATGTGCCAGAATATGCATTGTACCTAATAAGAGGTAGAGTAGATTTCTGCTATAGAATAGGGAGTCTGTCAGGCCTTGGTTAGCCTTGACCCCAACAAGGCCCCATGTACATTGTATAAAATGGTTGAGGCTAGTGTAATATTGACAAAAATTGCAAAAACTTGTGATTTCTGCATGCCAAAAAAATGGCATAAAGCACATATTTAAAGGGGCACTGTCAGGTCATCTTTCAGTATGATAATAATATTACCCATGAATAGGGCCTAGGTAGACCTTTTAAAAACATGTAAAATCATTATTATACGGTTTGTAGTTTCCATGTTATCCATATTGTCAGACCCTGCTTGTGAGCTCCTGGATCAGTCCTCTCCATTATAACAAGCAGGAATAGTCCTGTGCTGTATAAACTGTCATGTAATTATGCACTCCCTCTCAGCAGCTCTCTCCTCCCTCCTCCCTTTGCTCTCAGACAGTGCAGTGTCAGTTTTCATTAGTTCTGTTCTGATGAAAACAAGGAGGGAGAGAGCTATCGCTAATCTGACTTCTCTAGACTCCATCTGTTTCATTAAGCAGGCATCCCTGCTGTGACAGTTTCTGTGTTGTATTTCACCTCTTTCTTGGCTGCAGACACAGAGAGCAGAGAGGAGAATACAAGCCCCCCACCCAGTGCTCTCCTGTGCAGTGATGTGATGTGACTATGTGACATGAATATTTATGCTTATGGGGAGTGGATAGCAGGGAACTAAGTGGATATTCACTGTGAGTGACAGATGGAATGAATCTCTTTATTTGAAGTTTACAGAAGATAGAGGGAAATATAAATAAAATAAATAAATAAATGAGAGAGTTTAGAGTGAGGAATTTGAAAATTATAGCAGTTACATATGGATTTTTGACCTGACAGTTTTCCTTTAATTGCTCCCTATGTGCCACATGTTGGATCTGTAGGTCAACCAGGGCCAGTAATGGCCACAGATACATTTATTTTCTGAAAATGTTAGATTAGGCTGAGCTTAGTCACATGGCTGGCACCAATAGTGCCCAAAAGACCTGATTAGATTGTCGGATATCCAGTATACGGTATATAATTTTATTTTACCAGAAAAAATAGCGCTGCATAGAATATTACTAAAAGTACAATTGAGGGGGAAAATTAAGCCTCCAACACAGGTGTGAGCTAAGCCGAAGCTGTTCTTATTATAGGTATTCGTTATAGTTGCTCTGGAACAAATCTTTATTGCTAAGTGAGGACTTTGAACTTCTTTTTGTGCATCTTGTATAATGCACTATTGGAATTTACATGTATGAAGTTTAGTATATCAAAGGTCATACATAGTTTGATTACAGGGAACGTCTCGTTAAGTTCATGCTTCCCAAACCACGTGCAGCATGAATCAGAATCCAGCTGTGTAATTGTAGCTTGGCGAGTTTAAAGGCCGCTTCAACGCTAGGATACCGTTAACGATATCCTTGAAACGTCACGGATTTGTGAACGTTCTAACAATATCGTTGGTGCTCCTTGCGTGTAAGCGAACGATGTAGTATGAAAAAAATCGTTGAAACGGTCATCACAAAAATCAGGTACTGACCTCAAATCTATCGTTCGTGTCCAATTAAGGAACTGTGAAGGAGCCACATCGTTCAGTGTGACGATCTCGTTCAAAATTCTCCTATTCCTGCCGCTTTGAATAATCCTTGAAAGGATCTTCTCAAATTCACTGGCGCGTTGCCAAATGCAAGATCATTAACGATATCCTTGGTGTGACAACGCACCAAAGATGTCGGTAGGATCGACAGTCACGTGACATAAGGAATGATATCGTTCACCTATATCCTTGAGTGTAAAGCGGCCTTTACTTTGAGATGCTGCAGCACCTCAGTATTATCATGCTTTGAAAAGCCGTCCAGGAACTTATGGGCCTGATTCATCACAGCTTTTACCGTACACTAGTATTCTGATTTAAAAAGCTTTGAATAATCACACAACTTTGGTGCAACTCAACGCTGTGCTAAAATTGTGACTTTTTAAGGTTCTCACACCATTTTCACCTACTTCAAAAAAAAAGTGGGCAGTTGCTGGGACAGGGCTTGGCAACCACCACTCGTCACATTCATGACTAGCGGCAGCACTCATTAAACCTCAAGTCTTACTGCAGCAGGGATTGGAGTGTGCCGAGGCCGCTCTGTCTGACTCCAGCACATTTGTTCATCAAGACGGTATGAATCGAGTTCTATGTGACTTTGCTGACTAGTGTGATGTGGTCCCCGGTCCAGCTTCTCCCTGCCTCACTACCTATAACAGACATACCTTGAACTGTTTGGCAACTGGAGTGGGGCAGAGGGACGCATCGGACTGGTCAACCGGGACACTCTGTTGCTGTCCAGCTTTTAAAAGCAGGGTTGTGTAGTCGGTAATCCAAACATCCGACTCAGACTCCTCAATGTCCCTGAATCCAACTCCACCAAAATGGAGTCCGTATCCACAACCATAGCTGTGAATTCAATAAGCCAAACATCTGACTCAGAATTCTCACTTTCCCTAAATCCGACTCCACCAAAATGGACTCTGACTCCACAGCCCTGTTTAAAAGCATGTTCACCTTCATCCCCAGCAAAGTAGCCTCATTTATTACACATTTATTAAACTTTGCAATTTGACCACAAAGTCATACAATGCAGTTAAGGTAAATTGACCTTTTACACCACACTTGCGAAGGTTAACAACACATGGCCACACTCAGGCCACACTCATTTTACATGTGTTAGATGGAAAGGAAAATATTGCACTTTGCACTGCAATATACTACCACATTCTACCTTTGTATATGCACGAGCCCATTATTGTCCAAGGCACTTAGGTAGTATATATTCTATCCCGCACCAGATCATCAGAGGCTAGATCCTGACAGTCCAGCCATCCACCCCAACATCTTCAAATTGTGTCTGTTGACCTCGATTAGTGTACACGTTTTGTTTTATACAAATAATAAAATGTATTTTATTAACAAATTCTTGCTTGGTTGGCGGTTTATCATTTAGCCAATGTACAGCACTAAACTTCCTTGCGGCGGCTTATGGCAGTCTGGCAATAGCCATCCTCCTCCAACCATCTGCCACTATATCATCCATGCATCCCAGTACACAGGTCAAAGGGCACACAGAACAGTCACCCCTGTCGCCCTTTACACTGTGGCAAGAATTTGTATCCAGAAGGCCCGCATGCAGGGGCATGCCCACATTATATGTAATAAGTTTGCAGCCTCGACAGAACAACGCGGGCATCTCGAGTCCTCTCTTAATCCCGCTCTCATCATCCAGACAGGGGTCCTATATACCCTATATACTAAGTAGATCTGTGACCCTCCTAGCCTCGCTTATAGATAACTTGGGAATAATATGTAAGATATTCTCCCATTGAGAGGCAGAAATTGGACACAGATCAGTCTCCCACTTCTCTCTGCATGTCAACGGGTGTCTTTTTAAAAGAGTTTCCAATAGACTTCTATACATTAATGTGATGAATCCCCTAGTACCCCTCTGCTGCCCAATGAGGTTCAGCAAACTATCCGATTGCAAGACCATCTGTGATACCCTAAGTTGTTGATTAAAGGCGTGTCTCAGCTGCAGATAACGAAAAAACAGACTGGTTCAACAAAAATTCCTTCCTAAAGTCTTTCAAAAGTTTTAAAAACGCCGACATCAAGCAGCTGAGACATGAACCAGATACCCACACATCTCCACTGGCCGAAACCCCTTAGACGTAACAATTCAACCAGTCTGGGGTCATACCAAATCGATGTGTAATACGTGAACTCCGGTATACCTCTGCATTTTTTAACATGTCTCCAGATTTTATCTAGCATGGCCACCATTGGAAACCACCCAGGGTTCACTCGAAACTTACCGGCCTCAAGACTAGCCAGTAACGGCCCCTTTCCTACCATGAACTTAAGAAGCTGTCCTGCTGCTGTGTTTACTAAATATTGTTATTCACATTGGGTGGCCATGACATACATCTGTCAAGAAAGTAGCTGGGGTCCTGAACTCATACAGAACTATGTAATATAACCTGAAGACAGTCCTTATTGGAACACACATCTCATACAGACGGCAAGGAACATGTAGCGTTAAAGAGTAAAGTATTGGGGGATGAAATTGGTATGTGGAACAATAAAAAATTTCCATAAAAAGCTTGTAGCACTGCAGGGTATTCAGATATTTCCATCCCATTACCCTGCAAAAACTATTAGCAGAATACAGACTACCCCTTATAGTATGGTGACTTCTATTCTGTGTATGGCAGCCCCAGAATTTTGTAATCCTATACTTATAGATGTAATGTACTGTCAACATTTCAGTAATTGATCATTCTATCATTCTTTTTCCCAGAGGTGTGATCTTTGCCCGCATAAAGAAGGGGCACTGAAGAGAACAGACAATGGAGGTAAAGTTCACTATGCATATAAAGATTCCCTACCCTCATGATAATTGCTCTGTTTTACTTTGGGGAAGAACTATAGTCGAGATAGTGACCTACACACACCAACATTTTCTGAGAATAAGAGTTTGCTCCATATAAAATTGGGAAATATTGTGCCTTTGCTTAGCGCCACTGTTCTCACTCAAGAATTTTTTTTTTATCCCAAGTGTGCGTGAAAAGTGTATAAAGTTCATCCACTGACGAAGCAAATACCCATAGGTCGGGACGATCCATTAATAATATGATTATTGTTAACCATTGTAGAGTTTTTAAGGGATTGTCCAATGTATTCAAGTTATTGCCCAGCGTAGTGATTGGTGATAACGTATTACGGTAATTGGCGGTGGTCTGTTTAGGGACACTTGCATCAATCAGCAGTACTCAATGGTTTTATCTCCAATACAAAATAGAGTAGCAGGTCATATATTTTATTCATTCTCCATGGGGATGCCAGAAACTACCAAGAACACTCAGCAGTCCCTTTGGGAACAAATGGAGCAATGGTCAAGCATGCACGCTACTGCTCCATTATAACTGGGCTAAAAGTGCCCCATTTTGTTGGTCAGTGCAGATCCCAGCGGACGGATCAATTAGTTATTGGTTATTCTGTTGATAGGTGATAACTTGTTTTCACCGCACAATCCCTTTAAATCATCAACTACATTTTTGTTTATGGCAAGCCATGGACACTAGGGGACATTATTAATGGATCTGACAGAATAGAGGTGACTGGCCTCACAAATTGATAATCTCACCTTTTTAATTTTTGTTACTGATTTCCCTAGGCTGGGCACATGTGGTGTGTGCATTATATATCCCAGAGGTTCAGTTTGCAAATGTGCTGACAATGGAGCCTATAGTCCTGCAGTATGTGCCGCATGACCGCTTCAACAAGGTAATTGGCTATAAGGGCCCTTTAATTTTCAGAGTTTCATTCTGCCAGTCTCACTATGCTTCCTTCCATAGACTTGCTACATATGTGAAGACCAAGGACGAGAAAGCAGGGCTGCATCTGGGGCCTGTATGACCTGTAACAGACATGGTTGTCGACAGGCATTCCATGTGACATGGTGAGAGTTTATCATATCAATATGAGATTAGAAGAAAAATTGCAGGTTCTTTCACAAACTGAGTTTTAATTAAGGTTGTGTGGCTTAATGTAGGGTTTAGAGGGATCTAACATGGATTTAGCTGAGATATGAGACATTCACTGAAGCAGCCTGCACAGTTGAGTGGTAAAAGAATTGATATACAGGGAAGAAAAGTGAATGGAACACAGTACTACAACCCCAGTCATAAAGGGATGCCTCACCATAGGAATTTGCCATCACTTTATGAGATGGGGAAACCATGAAGAAACAAAGAGTAAAGAAATGTGTGAAACAAACCAGAATTTGTGTTACTTTAGACTCTTCTAAGGCGGCCGTCAGACGCTTCCATATCTTGAACGATATTGTAAGCGATCACGTGCACGCGCGATCGCTTACAATATCGTTCACATCGCTGGTGAGATGTCACACAGACAGACTCACCAGCGATGTTGGCCAGCGAGATCGCTGGTAACTATGGTACACATCGGGTTACTAGGCGCCGCGCGGCGCTTAGTAACCCGACGTGTACCATAGTTACCATCTCCCAGCATAGGCTCTGCCGCTGGGAGATCGTTCATCGTGGTGTCATACACCACGATGAAGCAGATTGTTACATCGTTCATCGCTAGATATGAGCTCCTGCTCTCAGATCTGCGATGTCACGATCAAGCGATTTTACATTGTAAAATCGCTTGATCGCACGTAGCGATGTACAAACGATATCGCTTAAGCGATCAAAAAGCAGATCGCTTAAACTATATCGTTTAAGATATGGAAGCGTCTGACGGCCGCCTTACTTTGATGAGCTTTACCCTACTCCCTATCCTTACTCCCTTGAAATTCTCTCAATCTGTTTAATCAGTTAGTTAGCTGGAATGGCTTCCAACAATCTTGAAGGATTTCCCAGAGGTGCTGAGTATTTTTTGGCTGTTCAACACTTTCCTAATCATCTCAATTGGGTTGCGTTTGGGTGATTGTGGAGGCCACATCATCTGATGGAGGACTCCATCCCTTATCTCACTCCTTTTTGTTCACATAGCCCTTACGTAGATGAGATGGTGTTTTGGGTACAAACTAAGTGCAAAATAGATGGGATGGCATGTTATGCAGAATAGTTAACTGTGGTGTCCGTAAAGAGCTTCGTGCTTCACAGGGGAAAAAACACATGAAGAAACCATCCCCTACACATTATTTGTATCTCACAAAGAGATTGCAGTTGGTACCAGAAATCTGATGAACTTATCCTCTGCAGCAGAGGTATACTTGGTCTTTCTTTCCTGGGGTAGTACTCACAAGAGCCAGTTTTATCATAGTTGTTGTCGAAAAAGAACAAGGAAAACCATTGCATGAAAAGGTGTATCCAATCTGGGTCATATTTATACACGTGTGTTGTTTGTTTTGATCATAGTGCTCAGATGGCTGGCCTGTTATGTGAGGAGGAGGCTCAGGAGGTGGATAACGTCAAGTATATTGGATACTGCAAATACCACTATAGCAAGATGGTGAGAGATCCACAGGTATGTGTCTCGGCTTATTTTTACATGACCAGTTTTTAGCTAATCAGTCTGCCAGTTAAGTTAAACTACCATATTTTTTTAGACAATAAGATGCATGCAGGTTTTAGAGGAGGAAAACAGGTGAAAAAAATGTAAACAAAAAATGTGGTCATTACGCACTGTTATTGGGGGAGGGGGATCTGTTATGGGGATAATATCCACATATTCTGTAATAATGTCCCCCCATCTTGGACCAGTTCCAGGTATATATTTCCCCCATCATGGTATGTGTTTCACATCCTGACATATATGTCCTCCATCCTGGTATATATGGTGTATATCCTGGTATATATGACCTGTTTCCTGGCATTTGATGCCCCATGTTGGTATATGGCCCCCATCCTGGTATATGGCTCTCAATTCTGGTATATAGCCCCCTATTCTCGTATATGGCCCCCCTCTCATTGTATACGGCCCCCCATCCTGGTATATGATCCCCCATCATGGTATATGGCCTATATCCTCGTGTATGTGGCCCCCATCATGGCGCACACTTAAAAAAATAAATGATTATACGCACCATCCATCGCTCCCCTGCTGCAGCGTGACATCCTCTTATGTCTTCTCATGCCGGACACTGATCAGTGTGTGAGCGCACAACAATTACATTACTGTCATGCGTCACGCTTCACACACCGTCACCTGCCAGCACGAGGACACACAGGAGGTGTTGCGGTGTTGTGACGGATGGTGAGTATAATCTTCCGCTGGGATACTCACTACTCCCATGTCAATGATGATGTGTGGAAAGCAGTGAATATCCACACATACGATCGCCCGCAGCTGTGGCAGGTGATCCTGTGTACTGGCTATTTAAGGCAATGTAATATTTACCTCCAACCCGCTTTTCCCACCAGCCCATCGTCTCATCCATCTCTCAAACACTAGCTTAAGTGCTGAGAGGTGATGAATGTTGGGGGGATGCAGTGAATACTAAATTACTTGAAACAGCGGGCCCACATGATCCCTGGCTGGCTCTCTCCAGCTTGCTCCAGCCTCTGGTGACCCGCTCCATCGCCGCTACCCCCCAAAGTACAGCCAGGTACCGTACATCCGGACAATAAGACGCACCCAGGGGTGAAACTGCAACAGGGGTTGAAATCGCACCTGGGCCCTGCAGCCTAGGGGGCCCCAAACGTCCCTTTGGCCTATAGAAAAAGACTAATGCTATTAAAGATTTGCAATATTTAGGGGCCTCCTTGGAGAATTTGAATTGGTGCCCATGAGCTTTAAGTTACGCCACTGGACACACCCTTACTTTCCCTCCTAAATTTGGGGGGGAAAAGTGCATCTTATGGTTCTAAAGATACGATAGTTTTAAAAGAATTACAGAATTGCTTGACTAGCAATCCCCTGCTCCAATGGTAATGGCTTTACTCTTTAGCAGGACATTTCCAGCTCAGCAGCAGGACTTTCTATAATATTTCTAGTTCCCCATGTCTTTCTGGTCAACAAGCAGACATATCCCCAACATTTAGCTTCCCATAATTCAGTAAGGCAGCTTTCGCATTTGGGGTGTTTTCACTTCCGGCAGATCAGGCAATCCTGAACTGTTGAACTTCAGGTTTGCCTGATCTGCCATGTTGCAAATCCGGCAGAATTGCGCCTTTTTTGCAAAAAGCAGATGGGCCCCACTTGCGGCAAGGTTGTGCTAGTGCTAATGCATTGTAAATAAACCTCCAAACATGCGCAGAGACTTACATTTTCCACACCATCCCGCACTTTGGTGCCAGACGAAAACCGCTGCTAGCTGTGGTTTTAAGACACGCTGGAAGTGCTGGATGACTGTCAAAAACGTAAGTCTCCGCACATGTCTGAAGGTCCATTTACAATGCATTAGCACAAGCACAACTTTGATGCAAGTGGGACCCATCTGGTGTTTGCAAAAAAGGCGAAATTCCGCCGGATTGCAAAAACGCCGATGTGAAAGCATCTAAAGACAGTTATTTTTCCTACATCAAAATGCAGATCCTGGGAACAAGATCTGTGCAGAATTACACCAGCAAAGAATGCTGGGATTTTTTCAAATCAGAATTGTGAACGCAACATTAAAGTACAGGCTGTCAATCAGGGCCACTATAAGATGAGCAATGCAATGTATTTATAAAATATCTCAACTTTATGTAAATGAAAAGGTTTGCCTGGTCTAAATCCAAAAGTCTACAGTCACTCTTATGTGTCACTCTGTGTCACTCTTCGTGAGTGCAGACTTGTGAATCCTCACCTCACATAAACTGTGTGCTGTGGGGATTCTCCAGTGTCAGAGCCAGGAACAGCAGTCACATGGCCACAAGTATGTGATATGCATACTACTGGCCAGAATCTGATTAGGTGAAGGCAGCCTCACTTAATACACTGGCATTCAATGAGGCCGTGCCCTTCTAATCGGATTCTGTCTGGGAGTATGGATATCGCATACTAGTGGCCACGTGACTGCTGTTCCTGGCTCTGTCACTGGAGAATCCTCACATCGTACAGCGCATGTGATATGAGGATTCATAAGTCTTCTGTCACAAAGAGTGACACATAGTGATTGTAGATTTGTGGATTTAGACCAGGCAAACCCTTTAATTTATCAGTATGGTGTAAATGTGACTATACACTTTACATGGAAATTGCCAGAAGATTTATGAATAATAGTTGCACTGAGTAGGGAACTTAAAGACTTGTGCACCTTTTGTGGCTTCAGATTTATTAGGTATAAAAAGAAAATGAAAATGAATATTGTGTCCTGTTGCAAATGAGTTTGCAAGTTCCCCAAGGGCAGTTCTAGGCCTGGAAAGTGCCCCACCTAAGGCTGCCCCCTTGTTTTTGATGGAAGATTCTCATTTTAACATCCACTGACATTTCAGGCATGCACAATGCATTCTCAACTCAGCACATGTCCGTACTCTTCCTTCCGCTTCACTGACGTATTACGTGTCAGTAAAATTGCTGCTCCTGTGACAGGATGGGAAAGGACAGCACATGCAAGAGACACTATTGGATGTCAGCACAGGGGAGCTGTCAATGGCCAGGGGGCAGTGCTAAGTGAGGAGTTTCAGGAATGGAACAACAAGGGCCGGCTCCAGGTTTTCATGGGCCCCGGACGAAGGAGCCTCAGTGGGCCCCTTGAACACATGCCACAATTCCTGATGTACTGACACGGCATAGAAATATAGATATAGTACAATGCCATTGACTCACATCTTAGATTACACGAGTAATATTTATTAGAAAATCTACAATACCATACAAAAGAGGGGATTTATGCAATTCAACCCCATATGTTACAATTCTTGTGACCTACCCTCTTCAACAGTTTTTTCAGAATATCTCTCCAGCTTGCACCTTCATCCTTCACATGTATAACCCCCCTGGGCCCAGTCCACCCTCTCATCCTTCATATATATTCCCCCCCACCAAGGGCATAGCCTGCCCCCCATCTTTTATAAATATATGACCCCCTCTCCTTTATATATGTTACTCCCCCCAGGGCCTAGCCTGACGTCTCGTCCTTTCCATATATCACCTCCCCCCAGGGCCCAGCTTATTAGACATACACAACTATGCTAAAGACACATATAGACACCTACATGCACATACAGACACACAACTCTGCAGCAGACACATTTATTACACACACACACAACCCTGCAGCAGGCACATTTATTACACACACACAACCCTGCAGCAGGCACATTTATTTACACACATTGTACATTACCACATCTTGTAGTTCCTGGTTGGTACCAAGCATGAGAGAAGCCACTGGGAGCTGCACGGAGGCTGTAGGACATTTGAATGTAAAACTCTAGCACCTTTCAGTCATGTGATCGGGCACATGACTTAAAGGTCCTGCAGTTCCAAGGGCAGAAGATCCTTCAGCTTCATGGCTCCTGCAACCTTCATTCAGCTCCCGGTAAGCTTTCTCTCCTGCTGTGTATGGATTGCATAGATCAGTTCAGGGCAGGAGAAAGTGCAGCTCTCTGTGAGTAGGTCCCTCCCCTCACTGCTTCTGCTCATTAATGGCAAGTGGGCCCCCTCATCTGTCCAGGGCCTCGGCACTTGCACGGGTGCTGACACCGGCCCTTAGAACAACACTTGGGCTCTTAGGAGCTCATTTTCATTTTCATAATAAAAATAAATTTTCTCTACATTGCTAAATTAATCTGCAGCCAGATTGGTATGTCTTAAAGTTCCCCACCTGGCGCTAAAGATTTTTTAGTAGGCATGGGGTATCTGACAGACTTGGGACACCAGTTTTAATGAACAATGGAAGTCACAGTGGTAAGGGCCTTCAGGAATCATCTATGTTGCTGACAGGTTAAAAATACTCTTGTTGCTGATGCTTTGTGCTCACACATAGTATACAATATTCTTTTTTTCCTGTTACTTAGAAGGTCTCCCGTCTCCCTTGTCCTTTCATCCCAGGACGGTGTAGCCGGTCAGATTCTCCTTCTATAGAGAAGCCTCTCCTGTATCGTGAACGCCAGAAAAGGGTATGTTTTTGGCCAGGTTTGTTTGTTCAGTTTTGATTACTTGTGCTTAAGTGCTTACCTGGGAGGAAGGAAAGTTTTTAAGACGGCACAATAAAAATTAACCTCTTGTCAACTTATGAAATCATTTTCATCATAAGACGATAAGGAATGTATGAAGTAGTCTCAGATGCTAGCTGTTTTACATAGCCAGCATCTGCCTAGGACTGCAGCGACCTGAGTTCTCACCATGTAAATGCTGCTGTCAGTATTTGACAGTGACATTTACATGGCCTCAGTGATCATGTGCCTGCTGGATGCCTCTGTTGCTGTCACCTTTGTCTTCTAATGAAGCTAAGCTGCAGGATGAGTACCATATGGGAGCTAAGATTTTCTTATATACTGCAACACTGTATTATTGTAGTATATAATATAAGTGATCAATCTATCGTGGGTTCATCAAGTTCCCTGTTTGAACTACAAAATATAGCAAAAATGGCATCTTCCTGTTTATGCTCAGCATAAGCAGAAAGCTGTCAGTTGTTGGCTGGGTTATACAAAGCACATGATTGTGAGGACTAGCAGAGCTGCAGCAGATAAGTGATTTTATTAAAACTACAGCAAGGGGCCCAGTAAGTGACACGCTCTGGAATCGGGGTCTGCCCTTATTTTATGTTGTTAACGTTTTATGCAACCGGAGATAAACTTCAGATTTATAGATTTCACAACTGGCCATTTTATACATTAAATGTTGGCAAGTACAGCTATAAGAGTTTAGCTAACTGCTTAGGTCCCTATGCGTGTGAACAAGAATAATGTTTCGTTGACTAGATGATTTATTTTTTCATTAAATTTTTAGAGTCACAAAGACAGGGAAAGAATTCGTCATCGGAAGCATCGCGATTCACCAGGTCAAATAACTGTCCCTCCTTTGTTACCCATAACTACAGAGAAGGTATTGTTTTCTGTAATCTCACACATTCATATTTAAATACAAGTTTTTTTTATGAATTATTTTGATGCAGAATTAATTGAAGTGGCTGTAATCTGAAAGTTACAGGGTTAACACATCTTGTTGCTGTACATGCATTTCTCTTATGTTCTATTTTGCTCTGGGTCCATACAGCTGGAAAGCAGCACAGACAGTCCAGAGGCTTCAAAGTCAGAGAAGGGAAAGAAAGCATCAGGTCATAGAGGCCGAAAGACAGGAATTGGCAAAGGGGTGGCAGGAGCTGGCAGTGCTTCCTCTATTGGTATGTATCAGAAATATGGTTTTCTATTATTTATATAATATATACATGCATACTCACGTATAGAGAAAATACTATTTTATTGGAGGCTCTGAACAATTCGGTGACATAGGTACAGTTTCCTTCTGATCTGCCTTGAATAGAGATTTATTTTGACTATAACTGACAAGTAATCAGCTCAGAACTGACACAGATTCATCTCTTTATATAATCGCCCTGTCCCATCCGTCATCAACTTCCGCCGTCAGGGTGTCCTCTGATTGGTCAGAGGATAGAACAAGTTATGGACACTATATTTGAACACCCAAGAAATGGGTGTCAAAATATGGTGACCGCTGGCAAACAGATGATGCATACAACGCATGCATCACAACAGCCCCCCACCCCCCGCACTCGCCCTGACCACACCCCCACCCGGTTCCACCCTCCCAGCAGCCTGCACACCCCAGTCAAAACACTCGAGCCCACACGGTCCACGCTCCCAGTAGCCCACACTTCCCGGTCCATGCTCCCAATCCTGCCCGGTCCACACTTCTACCCCCGCCCGTTCCACCCAGCAGTCCGCACATCCTGGTCCACCCTTCCAGCAGCCCGAACACCCTGGTTCACGCTACCACCCTCACCCAGTCCACAATCCCGCACACACCAGTCCACACTCCCACCCCCACCTGATCCACCCACCCAGCAGCCCGCTCACACCCATTCCACGCTCCCACTTCAGGCCGGTCCACCCTCCCAGCAGCCCGCACATCCTGGTCCACACCCCCAGCAGCCCTCACACCCCGGTCCACGCTCCCACTCCCACCCCTGCCAGTTCCACGCAGCAGCCCTCACATCCCGGTCCACACTCCCAGCAGCCCGCACACCCCTGTCCACAGCCCCACCTGGTCCACCCTCTTAGCAGCCTGCTCACCCCAGTCCACGCTCCCACCCCAGCACAGTCCATACTCCCACCTCCACCTGGTCCACCTTTCCAGCAGCCCGCACATCCTGGTACACACTCCCACCGCCACCCTGTCCACGCTCCCAGCAGCCCTCACACCCCAGTCCACAGCCCCACCTGGTCCACCCTCTTAGCAGCCTGCTCACCCCGTCCACGCTCCCACCCCAGCATAGTCCACACTCGCACCCCCACCCGATCCACCCTTCCAGCAGCCTGCTCACATCGTTCCACGCACCCACTTCAGCCCGGTCCACCCTCCCAGCAGCCTGCACATCCTGGTCCATGCTCCCAGCAGCCCTCACACTCCAGTCCACACTCCCACTGCCGCCCGGTCCACACTCCCACCCCTACCCGTTCCACCCAGAAGCCAGCACATACCGGTCCACACTCTCTCCCCCCCCCCCCGCCACCTGGTCCACGCTCCCAGTGTCCAAGCGTACACCCCAGTCCACAGACCCACCCAGTCCACCTTCTCAGCAGCTCCTCGGACACCCCTGTCCATGCTCCTGCACACCCCTGTCCACCCTCACAGAGGTTCGCACACCCCGGTGCACGCTCCCTCACACCCCATCCCACCCTCACAGCAGCCCGCACACCCCAGTCCACACTCCCAACCCCACCCAGTCCACGCACCCAGCACTCCGCTATCTCCCGCTCGATCCATGCTCCCCCGCAGCCTGCTCACCCCTGCCCGGTCCATGCTCCATGTAGCCCATTCATCCCCACTCTCTCCGTGCTCAAAGGGGGGTCAGAGATACAGCACAGGAGGATGGCAGAGAGTCAGCACATGAGGGCGGCAGAGAGTCGGCACAGGAGGGCGGCAGAGAGTCGGCACAGGAGGGCGGCAGAGAGTCGGCACAGGAGGGGGCAGAGAGTCGCACAGGAGGGGGCAGAGAGTCTGCACAGGAGGGGGGCAGAGAGTCTGCACAGGAGGGGGGCAGAGAGTCTGCACAGCAGGGAGAGGGGGCAGAGAGTCTGCACAGTAGTGGGGGCAGAGACGCAGCACAGTAGTGGGGGCAGAGACGCAGCACAGTAGTGGGGGCAGAGACGCAGCACAGGAGGGGGAAAAGAGACAGGGGAGAGATGGCTGACGCCCACAGTGTCACAGTTCCCACCTCCACTGTAATGTCACCTCTCACCCGATGCATTAGCATCAGGATCCCATCTAGTGTTATTATAACCGGCCAGGGATGAATAGTTCAAGTGCTGTTCTGATTAATATGCAGCCATTCTGTTTGCCTCCAAAATGTGCTTTGAAGGGTGATCCCACCTTAAACATCTCCAGAACAGGATCACACAGCTGCCAAGTGGAGCTAGCTGCATATGTCTGTGGGATTCTCTATTAATTTCTATGAGAGTTGCAGGAACCATCGAGCAAGCATTCCATGTAAAGCTAAACCTTTTTGCCGCTCAAATTTTAGGTAGTGCTTCCTCTCCCCCTGAATTGGTCACATTCCCTAAACTGGAAGAGCAGGAGGAAGAAGAGGAGGATGAGGAAGAAGAGGAGAATGAAGATGTGGGAAGATCTAGACCTGCACCATCCTCTCCTCCAGAACTCACCTTCTCCAGCTTTGGCTCCATTATGCGCTTTTCAAGTGACTCCTCGACTCATGCTCGACCATGGGATGCCTCTTCTAGTGATCATAGACTCCAGAGGTGGGGCAGAGAAGGTAGTGAGCCCCCACGAGAGAAAAAGCATAGAGGAAACAGGAAAAGCAGGCATGGTCCTGGGAGGCCTCGGGGTAGCAAGAACAACCCACCTCACAGCATTGCCTCCTGTGCCTTGCCTTTGCCACCACGGCAGTACACTCAATCATCTTCTTTGCTCAGTGTCAGCATGGAATCACCCCTGATGTCATCAGGTACAATAAAAATACTTGTATATTGGGATTGTCACACGGATCAAACCAGTGTGAATTAATATGTTCATGTCAATTTGACAGCTGTACTTCATTTCCTGCTGATGCTATGTATTCTTCTCATCAGGGATATACACCAGTAATAAGGACCCCATCTCTGTGAGAACAGCCTGCAGCACTCCACTCCCCTCCAGCCTTCTGTCTCACCAGAGCTCCCTTACTCCATACAGCAGAGGCTGCTCCATCCCCCCATCGTCATCTACTTCTACTACACAGGTTTGAACTTGGGAAATAAATGCTATGTGATACAGAATCAATATATATACATACACGCATATATATTTACATTTACTATTGTGGTTTGTGCACATACTCACACATCTGAGTAATATTGCCATTTACATAAAATGCAGTGAAGTTACGTAAGCAACTCCTATGAATAAGACCTGTGAATGTCGATTCAAAACATTTGTTTCTTCTTGGTTGCTAAAGATTTTAAACCACCGTTTAAATTTTTATCTAATAATATTGTAGCGCAAGTGATTATAATAAACTTCTTTTAAATGAAATCTGGAAGAAAATCTTTCAAAACCTTCTAGAAGATGTCCGCCACCAGGTACTATACCTGACATATGCTGGATGTCAGGGAAATCCATCTTCAGCTCCGCACACTGAATACGGCCTCATTAGGGTGGGGGTGGAGCAGTTTACCTCAGGCTTAGGGACAGTGCTGAGCTCAGGCTGTCAGCACACAGCTCCGATGATCTTAGGCTGGCTTCACATTTGCGTATGGGAAGGCAGCGTTTTGCTGCGTTCCCATACGCAGTTAAACGCATGCGCACTGCGTTCCTATGTTTAACATAGGAACGCATGGTGCCTGCGTTTGCTGCGTTCGGGTGCGGATGCGGACGATATCTGCTGCTTCCGGTGTCCAGCATCCGCACCCGGGACGCAGCATGTTGGGTTTTTTTGTGCGTTTGGGGAGCTTGGACAATCAGCAAGCGTCCCCAAGCGTACAAAAAAAGCATTGTCTTCAATGGGTCCGCAGTGTCCTCTGCATGACACAGCAGGAGAACGCTGCGGACCCATTGAAAAATCTCCCGGTGGCCGCCGGTGATGTCACAGGAGCTCACCGACAGCCACCGGGAGATCAGCTGACCCTCTGCTGTCCTCCTTCTCCCCCGCCGCCTGTAATCTCATAGCGATGTCGGCGGGGAGAACAGCTGATCTGAAAGCTGTTTGAATCTTCCCGCGCCGACATCTCCTCACAGTGTCGGCGCGGGAAGATTCAAACAGCTCTCAGATCAGCTGTTCTCCCCGCCGACAGTCCCGGAGCTTACCGGCGGCCGGGGGCGGAGATCTCCGGCGCTGATCTCCGCCTCCGGCCCGCCCCCGGACAGCGCCGATTGGCTGCCGGGCTCCATAGTGATGTGTCCGCAGGCGGACATTATCCGCTGCGGACACATCAAAGTGTCCCTGCTTCTGACAGCGTTTGTGTCTGCATGCCATCAGCATGCAGACACAAACGCTAATGTGAAGCCAGCCTTATGTGACTCCTCTGCAGTCACATCGGCTCTGCTCCGTGTTATCAGCTGATGACCCCACCCAAATCCTGAGAGAAGACAGAGTAGAGATCAGGAGCTGTGTGGGAACCATCAGCTGATAACACAGAGCAGAGCTGACTGCACAGGAGATAGATAAGACCCCTGGAGCTTGTGCTAATAACCCGACAAGCTCAGCACTTAGCCTGAAGTAAACTGCAGATACACTGGTCAGCTGTAGTCAGGCATGCTGTGTAGGCTCTGCACCCACCCGTATAAGGGCGTATTCACTGTGTGGAGCTGAATACGGATTTCCCTGACTATTAGTGTGTATCTGCTTTAGAAACAGCCTAGGGGAAACATCTTCTTAAAGGTTTTTGAAAGGTTTTTTGCCAGATTTCATTTACCATATTTTTCAGACCATAAGACACTTTTTTCCCCCAAACTTGTGGGGGAAATGGAGGTGCATCTTATGGTCTGGATATACGGACCTGTGCTGGCTGTGGGGCCAGCATTCCCCCCTATCTATCACCTCAGCTCTGAGAGGTGGGTGGGGGCTGTGCCTCATATTTCAGGAACCTCATGTATACTGACCACCCATGCTGGCTATACTTCCCCCCCACCATCATGGTATATGCCCCCCCCTCCTGCTGGTGCGCACAGAAAAATACTTACCAATGTTAACTCACGTCCCCCTGGCTCCCTTCCTGCAGCATCACAGTCTTCCTGTTTCCCGGGCATCGGATGACCGGGCTCACAGCAATGACGTCACTCTTGCTGCTCCAATCACATGATCAAATGCCGGGCACAGACAGGAAGACAGCCATGCTGCAGGCGGGGAGCCATGGAGAGGTGAGTTAACATTCTTTAATATTTTTGCGTGTACACCAGCAGGGGGGCATATACCATGACTGGGGAACATATACAGGATGAGAGCACCATATATAGGGATGGGGGGGGGCAATATCCATCATGGAGGCCATATCCGCATGAGGGGGCTTTATCCAGCATGTTCACCATATACAGTATGAGGGGACCATATACAGGATGAGGGATGCTGTATCCAGCATGGAGGCTGTATCCAGGATGAGGGGGACTATTTACAGGATGGGGAACCATATCCAGAACGAAGGATCATATATTACTTAGAAGGGGCCCAGAATGGGGCGTATAACCAGGCTGGGGAGCCATATCCAGGATGGGGGATCATATATTACCTGGAAGGGGCCCAGGATGGGGACATTAACTCCATATGTGTCAGCAGCAGGTCCTCCTCCCACAATAACAGTGCAATGTAACCACATTTTTTGCTTAATTATCTTTTCCATTATTTTCCTCCTCTAAGATCTGGGTGCGTCTTATAGTTCGAAATATATGGTACAAAGTAAAAGTATATTTAAAGTGTTATTATCACTTCAACTACATGATCTACTTACATAATTGCCTTTAGACCGTAATTGTCCGGATGTCCCCGATTTTCGCTACCTGATTGGCGAGCTAACCAGTGCCTTATTGGTCCACCTGAAAGACAAATAAAACAAAGCGACCACCATATTGGCACATTCAAGTAATGTGTCAATATGCTGGCCGCATGCTCCTGTCACCCTCGTAATCCTCACTCCGCTGCTGCCTTCTCCATCACCACCGCCCCCTCAATGCGTATGCGGGCACTATGCTTGGACACTCACAGTGCTAGTGCGCATGACAGGGTGACCAAACATGGCACCCTCAAGTCTGCGAGCCCACCCTCATTCTCAGCTCACAGGGCCAGCGTCCTTCCCTACTAACCCCCATTTGCTTTCCACTGTGGAAGGCGTATAGGAGTAACTGTTCCTCTTACATTTGCGTTCCACAGTTGAGCATATCGCCCAGGGTCAGACTGCACACAGAGGGGATAGTGAGCGCTCACATGGGGGGAGAGATCACACAGTGGGGAGAGTGCATGAAGGGAGAGACACCACACAGGGAGGAGATGGCTCAAAGGAGAGCGCACACAGGGAAAGGAGTGCACAGAGAGTGAGGGACAGCACATCGGGGGAGACAGCTCAAAGGAGAGAGCACAGGAGGGGAGAAGACAGCACAGCGGGGAGAGACAGCACACAGGGGAAGAGAGAGATCGCACAGGACGTAGAGTGAAAGTGCATGGGGGTGGAGACAGCTCAAAGGAGACCGCATTAGGGGAGAAGGCAGTACATTGGGGGAAAGGGCGCTGTCACGGGTGGCACGGATGACAGGGTGGAGGCCACGCGCAGACGATCCCAGCGTTTGGCCCACCAGCCATAATGGTGGAGGATGGTCCGTCTCTTTCAGGAGCATTTACCTTCTGTGTTGATGGAAAGAAGGTGTGATGAGATCTCTCTATTATGGGGAGACGGCTGTGGAGGTCTTGCGCTCGGTCTGGTTTATCCACCAATGTTGTAGGTCACTAGGACCCAGCAGACTCCTTCCACCTTTATAAGGAGGTTCATTACCCTTCCTCGGTGCAGGTGATAGTTCCTTGTGCACACTTTATCCTTGCTCCAGCAGAAGCTGAGATTGTGGAGGTTGCTGTGTTCTGCTGTCAGATAAGTGTTTCCTTTTCCCAAATGTCTGTCTTCCCTGGTGTTTGTCTTTAGTTGATAGTGGAGGGGTCTAGTGAACCTCTCCATCTGATCCTTAGATAAGATAGATCTAGGATCAGAGAGGGACGAGGTTCGTGGTCGGCGACAGTTGAGGAGACTGTATAGGGACGTTAGGGCAGACAGGGTCAGCTCTAGGAAGTCTAGGGGTCACCGTCTCCTTCTTGTGCCCTTAGCATTAGGGACTCCTGATCCCCCCCCCCCCGTCGTTATCCTACGCTGGGTGTCTTCCCCACTCCCAGCGTGACAGGCGCACAGGAGGGGTGGAGAGGTCACTGTCCTCCCAATGTGATAGCATCGGGCACCCATCTAGTAATTAGATACAAATTTAAATGGTGGTTACACCTTAATGTCTTGCTAAAAATCCAGCCATGGCATGACTTTAAATTTAATATCTCCCAATAAAGCATCTTATCACTTTTTCATTAAAAAAAGAGTAAACCTTTGCAGCAGTTATTTGTGGAGTCTTACACCCTTCAGGAATCCATTCATGTGCATTACAGTTTTGTATTATTTTTATGTGCTGTGTCCAAGTAAATTAGAAAAGGGAAAGAGGGATACAAACTGCGCTCCTGTCCACAAATGACTCCTCCACGATGTCAAAGGAAGTGTGATTTATTAGCAAGCCCCTTCTTCAGGAAAATCACAGGTGTACATCAAACATATTTGCCAGCGTGCAATATATAGACCGGCATCTGTGATTTTCCTGTACAAGGGGCTTGCTTGCCTTAAGCGCATTGAAATAAATCACACTTCCTTTGATTGACATAATAGAGGAATCATTATTTGTGGACGGGAGCACGGTTTTCATCACTCTTTCCATTTGTTGATTTACATGGATACGTACTGTGAGGGACATCGCTGCATACCACCAGATCCTTGGACACAAGGAGATACAAGCGCAAAAAGTGGTTGTGGCTATTCACAACACCATAAGGGTACCTTTACACGCCACAACCAGAGGAGACATTTTTGGCGGCGATATTTCTCACTGGAATTATGTATTTCGGGAATTTGGCGGCTATAAAACCAATGTCACCTGGTTTCGATTTTAGGGCAGTGCTGTAAAATCAAAACCAGGCGACATTAGTTTTATCGCCGCCAAATTCCCGAAATACACGCCGCAATAAGGAGGTAATTTGGCGGCGATAATTCCAGCGAGAAATATCGCCACCAAAAATGTCTCCGCTGGTTGTGGTGTGTAAAGGTACCCTAAAGTGAGCCTTAACCCATATACACTTTGTATTTGCAACACAGATAAACCCTATGTTGCACCTCTTTCAATTCCAGCTAACACTGCCAAACCTTCCTGGTTCTAAAGCCACTTTGGACTATGTGCTATGAGCAGAGAATACAGCACAAGCACATATAGCTGGTCCACGGCTTTATTTACACAGGAGATTCAGTACCACCCATTTTGGGAATACTTGGACCATGTTCGCACCTTCACAAATATACTGGTTATATGATGACCATGTGACTGCAGACTTCTGAATCGTGTGTTGATTTTTCTCCTTCGCCTCATTGGGGGACACAGACCGTGTGTGTTATGCTGCTGTCCACTAGGAGGCGACACTAGGCAGAATCTGCAAAAGAGTTATAGACTCCTCCTCTGCAGCATTACATTCCTGAAGCAGGAAGTGCTTCTCCAGTTTTTGCTTAGTGTCTAGGAGGCACACACAGATTTTTCAGTGCTCCTAAAAAACTTCCTTTTTTGGATTTTTTTTCTTCAAGGAGAAGAAAAGTGGGTCTCTGACGAGACTCCCGGCATGGTCCCTCCTCGGCCCCCCACTGTTGGGGGCGCCTGGTTGAGGTCGACTTTTTTCCCCCCACATGCCGCTCCCTCCTCGGCCCACCACTGTTGGCGGCGCCCGGTTGAGATGATGGTCTTCCTTCCCCAGCTCCCCACTGTTGGGGACCTAGGGTTGAGGTCGAGGCTACACAGAAGCCCTTGGATGATGGACTGCAGCATCCCTCCCTAACCACCCCCCATGGGGCTGATAGGTTGAGACACCGCAGGTAGGGCACTAACGTGCCGCGTGGTTGCAATCCAGACGCATCGGTGCTGCATTGAGCACGGGCTGCAGCACTGTGCCAGACTGCAGCACCAGGAGCCACAGCTCTGCTAAGTGCTCCTAAAGGGCTCAGGGGACAAGGCTAAAAGGTCAGCTGCATTGCGCAGCACATGCAGGAGACTTCAGCCTGGAGGACTACTCCCCAAGAGCCCCAGTCCTGCCGCCACGAGACTGTCCCTGGGGGTCCCCTAAAGGCTGCAGCGAACGTCCGTGTAACTCCAGGAGATCAGCTTTTGCTGCTCTCTCCTGAGAGGGAAGGGAGCCCATACTGCAAGTGGGAGCGCCGGTTTTTCTGGGCTCCTTGCAGGGTCCCCACAGCCCCTGGTTGCCAGGAGACCCAGTTTTCTGGGATCTCCTGATGGGAGCTGCCACCCTACCCCTCATTCCAGGAGACCCAGTCCCCTGGGTTCTCCTGCTGGGGGCTGCGCTGGGCAGCGTGCATGTGGCCACAGCTCCTGGGGTCCGGCCGGGTCCAGATCTGTTCCGGTCCCGGACCGGACCTCCGCGCCGGCCTGCCGTCATTTGCGGCTTCTCTGTTTACTTGAGGCCGCGGCTTCGGCCTAGCGCGAAGCCGCCGCCTTATCACCGCCCCCGGCCCGCCCCCGGATGACGAGAATGACGCGGACAGCGTCATAACAGAGGGCGGGCCGGAGCTGCACAGCAAAGCAGGGGGCGGGACGGAGGATAACTGGCGCGAAGCCTATGGCACGCCTTAGGATTCTGGTCCCGCCCTGCTGTTAGCAGCGGTGGCCATTATCCACAGGGCACAGTAGAAGCAGGGTTGAAAGCACAGTGTGCACAACCCTTAGTGCCAGACTGTGTGGTTTGGCCACAGCTCCTCAATGGTACCTAGTACTGTGGCCATGACAGGGCTTCATCCCTGCTGCAGGGCTGAAAGTGAACTTGGGCCAGCAAATATGTGCGGTGCAGGACCGATAAGGAGCTCAGGAAGAGCTTCCTGCCTGCCTCAGACCTTAGGACACTGCTGCCAAAGGTCAGAGTGTTCAGCAAGGCAGCCCACCTGCGGCAGCCCTAAGGACGGGCAGCTGGAGTCGGGGGTCAAGGAACCCAGCAGGGCTCCCCGCCTGTGGCAGTACATCATTAGGGCTGCTTCCAGTCGTTCCGGAAAAGGCTTACAGAGCCTCGTTTTGTGCCGGTTCCCAATAGCGACGGCAGGACAACCAGCAATGATGTCCTGAGGCATTTAGTCATCACGCCATACATGCAAGGAACGAAGTCATAATATAAGGGGCAGTGTAAACACGTCAGGTGATCAGTTACTGCCCTGTCCTACAGTGGTATTGATGTCTCTAACCCCCACAGTGCACAGTTCACTCTGGTGCACAGTGCACATATTTGTTTTTTCTCTCCACCGTATTGAAGTTACCTGTCAGTACACCTATCACTACACCTACTGGCCAGGCATTCCACATGCTTCTGCTTTCTACATGGACGCGCAGACAGCACGTAGTTCGTTTTCATGACATTCTCCAAAAATCATCTATTTCGTCCCGACAACCGGTTTAATAACTGTACGGTAATCAAGATACGGATTCAATTCCGTCAGACACTATGGTTTCCATGCCCGCCGATCACACTCTGTGGCCCGGACGGCTCGAGTTGTTACCTCAGGACTATCTGATCCATAATTCCTGGACGCTGCCGCTTGCTCTGCAATAACAGCGTCTACTGCCATCGCCAGTAGACGTGGCATCTGGTTCCGTGGATGGGAGGCGGAAGTGTTTGTAAGGAGACCATCACAGGTCTGTAATGCCTCACTAGACACCTGTTTGGAGGATTACTGTATACCTCAGGCGCTAAGGAGGCAAAAGCGTTTTCCACTCCCAGCACACATCAGGACGGTTTATTTTTGTTTTGTTTTTATCCGCCGTTGGCATAACTGATTCCGGTTATTCGGAATCGTTGGGGTTGGTCAGAGCTTAGGCTAAGTCTGACAAAGGATCGGTCGCCACGCAGTGACCCTGTTTTTAGTGGCGGACCTCCTTCAGGTTTCACTGACAGATCCTTCCTCGGGCCCCCACTGTTGGAGAGCCCAGTTGAAGCTGATATAACCTGCAATTACCCGACAACAGTACGGCGTCCCAGGACTGCTCGCCAATTCTCTCCAGACCCCACAGCTGGAGCCCCGGTTGGTGGTGACGACAGCCAAGTCTCAAAAGACGCAGGCTGAAACACCGTGATCCGCAGCGGCACGGGGAACTGAGCTAAAGGTCTCGGGAACCTACGACCCATGGCATACTCCTTCCTCGCCTCCCCACTGTTGGGGACTCGGGTTGAAATTGGGACCACACAGGGTCTACCCGGCCTCTATCCCCGGACTACTAAAACGAAACTCTATGTTGCGGAATGTGGAACACAAGCTCAGCGGCCATTCTCCTCACTGTACCTATATTAGGTACTTGGGTTGAGATAACACGCGTAATGCCCTCTGCTCAGTCCGCTTCGAAGCAGGAACTCGCAGACTCGCAAATGCATTAACCCAATGGATGGGCCCTCTGGTCTCCCGTGTGGCTGTGGCCTGAACCTTCTTCCACGCAGTCAGTTCCTTCTCGTCTCAGGAGTTAAAAGTGAATACCAAAGGGTTAACAGAAAGTGCTGGGTTTCATAGATCCACCGCGCTGACCTCCAGTGAAGACAAACAGAGTGATGTATAAAACTCTGTTTAATGGGTAATTTGCCTACGTTCGTGATTTCAGTTATCACTTCATCAGCCTGATGAAGTGATACTGAATCACGAAACGTAGGCAATACCCATTAACAGAGTTTTATACATCACTTGTTTGTCTTCACTGGAGGTCAGCCCGGTGGATCTATGAAACCAGCACTTTCTGTAACCTTTGGATCTTACTTTTGCTGGGACCTGCTGCGACATAACAGAGAGCGGAGTTAGTTGGTGTGACTGCACACAATAGGTGGTCCTTCCACTAAAGGGGGGCACTGAGGATAATTGTACAAAAGGAAATTACTCTATGTGCGCTCCATTTCCCTTTTTAAAAGTGAATACCGTGAGACCTAAGGCTCATAAATGCAGCCTGAAGTTGGAAATGTCTATACTGCATTCCAGGAGTCTCCCATGTCTGGACGACTTATTCATCAATGCAGGAGGAGTCTGCGTACACTGTCGATTTCACTGGACACGTTAAGAAGACTCGGTTGGCGGATCTTCCTCCATGAGTCTACCACAATGCCAGAGCACATGTTCCAGCACAGAACACAAACTCGAAGAGTCCCATATGTCTTCCTGATGGCCACATGCTGCAGCATCACATATGGAGTATCGGCCATATTGGTTTTTCCCAGACAAGGCACGGATTCTTCGTCTGGGAATTCGCTTCAGCGGTCTCCTCAATCCTTCACAACGGCTATAAGAGTCCTAGACAGGATAGTGGCGGCATGGGAGGCAGTTCCATAGCCTTAGCTGCAACTACGGCCTCTTCAACTATCCATGCTTAGACATGGCCCAGAAACAGGATGTGGGGTGATGTACTCCCATCACAATGCACGTGCCAATAGTCCCGCCCACACACGAGGATGCCCCTCAATCTACAAAGACTTGGGCAGTATTTCTAGTACTGGAATACTTCAGTCACCTTTCTGGCAGTCGGTCTTGCTAGGATATAGTCAGACAATGCCACAGCCGTGGCATATGTCAACCACCATGGTGGAACCCGCAGTCTCCAAGTGATGACAGACGTTCGCCACATCCTTCACCAGGTGGAATCCTTGAACACTGTACTGTCACCTGTTCTCATACCAGGCTAACCCGCCAAGGGACGGACTCAGGGAATCGGCCCCTTCATCCAGATGTCTTCTGTCAAGGCTGCCAGCGCCAGGAAACTACAGATGTGGACCTGACGGCCTCACGTCTCCATTGCTAAGGCTCCATCCTTTCTGGCCAGGTCCTAGAACCTACAGTCAATAGGACAGACGCACAAGTCCTAGACGGGACCTGTCTCCGTCTCCCCTATATTCTTTCACACTAACAGGGTAGTGCGGAAGGTCAAACAAGACGGTTGCCAGATCTCCCAGTATTTTCAGACTTGAAGTTTTGGGAAAGGAAGGTGTGTCACAGTCCGCGCTGCCAAGAAATCCGCTCGTAATAACGCTAGTAGTCAGTCTCCAAATTTATCCTCTTTATTCATCCAACGCGTTTCAACGCCCTCCTGGCGTCTTCCTCATCCCTGAGGAAGACGCCAGGAGGGCGTTGAAACGCGTTGGATGAATAAAGAGGATAAATTTGGAGACTGACTACTAGCGTTATTACGAGCGGATTTCTTGGCAGCGCGGACTGTGACACACCTTCCTTTCCCAAAACTTCAAGTTCGTCTACCCTGAGTGGAGACCGGTGGAAGTCCAGCAGCAGCCATCAAGACACTTACCATATCAGGCCTCTGAACCAGTTGTGGGTGGCACAACTGGACTACTGGACTAGGTGAGTGAAACAATTTCTCACCTAATTTGTCTAGTGTCTAGTGATAAGGGCACTATTGCGCCTCTTGTCCCCCCCCCCTCTCTTGTCTTGTTGTATTTTCAGACTGGCCCAGATGCGCTTGGACGAAAATTTTCGTCCAACTCATAACAGCAGTACCAGGACTACTAAAAAGATAGTTCAGACCTGCTCTCTCAGGGCCAGCTCTCCATCGGAATTCCTCAACTCTGAAAATAGTGGCGTAGCCCTTGAGACCTGGAATTTACCCATGGGTTTTTTTCCCTGGATGTTGTAGCGACCATGGTCGCAGCAAGTAAACCAGCCCTATCAATGATATACCACGAGTGTAATCGTTTTGTTTTTTCTTTATCTCCGAGCTCCTCTAGGGGTCATTCCCCTGACCCTTTTTTCATGCGGAGATCTTTCGTTTCTTCCACTCAGGCCTAGACTCAGGTCTGTCCTTGGGGTCTCTCATACAGCAGGGGTTCAGCCTGTTTCACCTTCTTCCAAAGATGTGTTGCCTCCAGGTCTCTAGGAAAATCCTTCCTTCAAAGGGTCTCCCATTTAAGGTCTCCGTACAACAAGACTACACCTGCGGGACCTGATCTTCGTCCTCACGGCTCTACAAGATCCACCTTTTGAGCGTCTATAGGTTATTACCCTTAGCATTCTCATCCAAACAGTGATGTGTTTTGGTGGCAAGTTATTGTTCTCTGCAGAGGTATCTGTACTTTCAGCGCTCTTATGTAAACCATCTTTTCTGGTCTTCTACCTGAACAAGACTGTTCTACGGCTGGTTCCATGCTTCTTCTTAGGCGGTATACTCCTTCCACCTCACTAAAGACGTCTGTCTGTCATCGCTGTGACCGACTCCAGTCTGTCTGGTCGTAAAAGACCTACATATGCAGGACCTTATCAGGTCCCTACTCATCTAAGTACCCACAACCAGTGCCTCTCCACAGGTCGGATTCTCTTTCTCCCTTCTTCCAGAAGGCAGAAATAATGACATGTCAGCCTCTAAGGCTCCTCTAACCAGGTGGATTCGTCTAACCATCCAAGACGCTTATACCGTAAAAATCTCATCCCTTCCGGCAGCGGCACGGCACATTCTACTACGGCCGTGAGGGCTTCCTGGTCCGTTTGGCACCAGGTGTCAGTCCGACAAGTGTGTAGACAGCCAAAAGGGGTCAGCCTACACACATACTCAAGCCACTATAGGGCTTGACGTGCCCTCCAGGCGACAGCACGCCCACCTGTCGGGGCATAGTTCTTCACTGACCATGCTCGGTGTCACTAGTTCCATTGTTCTTTCCCACCCAGGGACTGCTTTGGGACGTCCCACGGTCTGTGTCCCCCAATGAGGCGAAGGAGAAAAGGAGATTTTTGTGTACTCACCGTAAAATCCTTTTCTCTTAGCCTCTAATTGGGGGACACAGCACCCACCCTATTGCCCTGGTGGGCCTTTTTTTCTACAGTTCTCACATAGCTTCTCGGCTGTTACATGGTTAACATGTTTACACATGGAACTTGTGCCTGTTTAGCTCCAGGCCTTGTAGTACTGTGAGCCTGTTTAGTTACAGGCCCTGTTGTACGATTATTGCTTCGTTAACTCTTCACTGTTTTCCACATGCGCCTGCTTAGTTACAGGCCTTGTGGTACTAGTATTACTCTAACTATTAACTGTTTACACACGTGCCTGTTTGGTTCAGGCCTTGTTACACTGTTATTACCTTGTTGCCTATATTTGTTTACACAGGTTGCCTGTGTAGACTTCCTGTGTCACTGTTATTATCTGTTAACTCTCCTACTGCTTTAGCACAAAACTGGAGAAGCACTTCCTGCTTCAGGGGTGTAATGCTGCAGAGGAGGAGTCTATAACTCTTTTGCAGATTCTGCCTAGTGTCGCCTCCTAGTGGACAGCAGCATAACACACACGGTCTGTGTCCCCCAATTAGAGGCTAAGAGAAAAGGATTTTACGGTGAGTACACAAATATCTCCTTTTACTTCCATCCACATTCTGCCTAGACGTGTTTGACCTCCCTAAATTCACTTGTGTTGAGTGACGCTGAGTAAGTCTAATCAACATGTGACCACTTTTATCAAGTGACTACCCGCTCTCATTGGCAACACTGGAGAATCATGGCAGCACACTGTAAGGATTCAGAAGTCTGCAATCACACACCAACTGCAGACTTTCATTCTAGTCTGAACAACCCCTTTTGGGTCCCAAATTTTGCTGAACTAAACACCTCAAAGTATTCTCTATTTTTCAGGAGGTTTCCTAGCCATTCCTGCATGTCTGTCAAATGTCATTAATATACATCATATCTTAGTTGGGTGACATTTTAAAAAGTATGATATAAGCAGCTAGTATTCTCACTTCTTTTTATTGTTAGGATTCACTAATACATTTTGTATCAATATTTTAGTTTGAAATCTTTTTTTATTATACATTTTATAAGAAAGTACTTCTATGGTTTTGGAGCTGTTTTAAAGAAATGTCAATGTTTTTTCCCAATTATGCTGTAGGTATTCTCATTGGCGGGTTCCACATTCAGTATACCATCATCGCATATATTTGGAAGCCCTTTATCAATGCCTCCTCTCCTTAGTCAAGCTGAAAATAATAGGACAGGTAATCAATCTCCTCTACTGTTATCATAGAGATCTTGTAAAACAAAAATATGCAAACCAGTGTATTGTCATATTTTACAAGCACAAAAAAATATAAGGAATATAAGGGACATGCACAGAATTGGTGATAAATGGTAGATTCGTTGGGTTTGACTCTTGACACCACCGATCAGCTACTACCAGTACCTCTCACTAGTACAGTTGTATGGCGTCATGGCTGAGCATAGGCTGTTACTGCATTCAACTTGTCCATACCGGAGCCATTGCAAGTCCCAGTCATCTCAGCAGTCAGGAATTAGACTTATTTGGACAGATCGAGTTAATAAAACCTCTTCTGATTATCAAAACCTTTGTTTAGTCCTATATATACACAAAATTTACCATTCAATGATTTAGCGGGCAAGCTGAATATCTACTTATGCAACACAGTTTTCTGTCGGATGTGACATCGCTCATAATCTTGCTAAGTAGGGTTCATTGTAACTTCATTGCATGTGCACATATAAACTCACAGAAACCTGTCCATTATTCATCGACAGTGATGAACTCTTGAAATTGTTCCAAAAATTAACTATTTCTCCCAGAAAATTCTTGAAAGCACACTTTTTGTTATACTTGTTATACACGTTTATTTCATTCGTATGTGTTGAACCAACACGGAAAAAAAGCTAAGAAAACAGGCAAATTGGACATAATTTCACATAAGATCCCCAAAACCCCGCCAATCCCCAAAAAATTGTTGGCAACTTTCCAAAATTGTGGGTAAACATCTTTGTTTCAAGCATGTGATGATCGTTAAAACTAACCTGTGACAAGTAACAGGTGTGGGCAATATGAAAATCACACCCGAAACCAGATAAAAAGGGGAGAAGTTGACTCAATTCTTGTATTGTGTGCTACACTAAGCATGAAGAACAGAAAAAGGAAAAGAGAACTGTCTGAGTGAGGAATTGCGAACCAAAATTGTTGAAAAATATTAACAATCTCAAGGTTAAAATTCCATCTCCAACAATATTGATATTCCTTTGTCCATGGTGCGCAACATAATCAAGACGTTTACAACACATAGCACTGTAACTAATCTCCCTGGATGTAGATTGCTCAGAAAAATGGATGTTGCAATGCAGGATAGTCTGGATGGTGGATAAGCAGCTGCAATCAAGTTCCAAATAAATTCAACCTGTCCAGCAGGGTGCATCGGTGTCAGCGCAAACCTACCTGTAGACATTTAAATGAGATGAAATGCTATGGCAGGAAACCCAGGAGGACCCCACTGCTGACACACAGACACAAAAAGCTACACTGCAGTTTCCAAAATGTATGTGAGTAATCCAAAAACCTTCTTGGAAAGCGTCTTGTGGATAGAGGAGACCAAGATACAGCTTTTTGGTAAAGCACATCATTCTACTGTTTACTGAAAGCAGAATGAGGCTTACAAAGAAAAGAACACAGTACCTACAGTTAATTATGGTGAAGGTTCAAAGATGTTTTGGGGTTGTTTGCTTCCTCTGGCACTTGGTTCCTTGTCTGTGTGCAAGGAATCATGAAATCTGAAGATTGCCAAAGGATTTTGGGTTGCGATGTTAGTGCCCAGTGTCAGAAAGCTGGGTTTGTATCCCAGATCTTAGGTCTTCCTGCAGGACAATACTCCAGGCATACTTGAAGAAGCTCCCAGAAATGGAAACAAAGCGCTGAAGAGTTCTGAAATGGTCCAAAGAGTCCAGATCTTAGTGTCATTGAACACCTGTGGAGAGATCTTATCATAGCTATTGAGAGAAGACGTCTTCAAATATGAAATACCTGGAGCAGTTTGCAAAAGGAGAGGCCAAAATTCCAGGTAAGAGGTGTTATGGTGGGTTTACACGTCCCAACGTCGGTCCGATATTGGATCCAACGGCGCGGGAGCGCGCTTTTTCTGGGCAGAATTCCAAGATCGCATAGGAGCTGTCACACAGCGCGATATCGGCATACAACGTCTTTACGATGTCTACGCCCCCCGACCCAGGAACGACCATTTAACATGGGAGTGAATGGTGGACGTTGTACTGCACATCGTAGTTGGGCTGTCACACAACACGATCCGGCTCCAACCTGCATCCGATATTGGGCCGTTGAATAGCAGGCTAATTAGATCCCCGATATGTTTGACATCGTTCGTGCATCGTATTGGTCATTTACACCATACAACGCACGAACGATATCGGGTCCAACGCACGAATCACGTGACTCTTGGTCGGAGTTGGACGCCGATATCGGGACGTGTAAACCCACCATAAGACGCTTGTTAATGGTTCAAGGAAGCGATTGATTGCAGTCATTTATCCAAAGAGTGTGCAATCAAATAATAAGTTGAAGGTGCCATCAATTTTGTCCAGCCCATTATTGGGGTTTTGTGTGAAATGTCCAATTTGCCTTTTTTCTGTTTCTTTTTCTATTGTTCCAATACAGAGAAAATAAACACATATAACAAAGCGTGATAGTTCCATAATTTTCTGGAAGAAATCATTAATTTTCTGGAACAATTTCAAGGATGCCAACCCTGTCAACCATGATTGTATGTGAAACTTGTAGGAGCGACCTCATATTGTATAAGTGAACTATGTCCTATAAGCAATTACATTTTACGTACTTTTTGCAATTTTATGTATAAGTAAATGCCGTAACTAAATGGATGAATGTTTTCATATTAAATAAGAACCTCTGTTCTCACACAGAGCCTGAATTGGAAGATTGCAGCTTTATATGTAGGGGTAGTTCTCCAAGAGAGAGTTTGTCCTCTATGTAAGTACACTTGGTTTGGCAGAAATGCATAAAGCACTGCAGTGCATGTTCCATGATATCTTGTGTACATGTAAATTCACACTAAAAAAGACTTTGTTTGCCAACAGGTCACCAATCAGCAGCCTGCCCCCGCTATATGACGCAAGTGGCACTTCCACACAGAATGATAATGTACCACAGATCACAGCCAACCTTGAACAACTACTGGAGAAACATGGAGAGGCAGGAGTTAACAGTAAGACTCTGCTTATTAAGGTTAATTGAAGGAAAGCTATTGATTCTTATAGCAGGGGCTATAGGTGACATGACTGTAATTTGCATCGTGAGGACCCATGTGGTCACTTTGTGTGGCCCCCAGACAGATGATCATATACATCATTTTCTGGGTTTTGTGGCTGCTCACTTGTATTTTTCATTTCACAAAAGAATAGGAGTGGTACATAGAGCACAAGGTGTTGTGGAAGAGTACTAATGGTGCACTGTATGGACGATTATGGGACTTGGCAAAATGAGGGTCTTCTAACTCCTGCCTGGTACTTGAGAAAGCTGAGGTGGTCATGCATAAGTGTGGCTACTATCATTACTGTACCTGGGAGCTATGAAACACTTGGCATTAACAGATCATAAACTGCAATTGAGAGCCGCATATATTAATTGTCTCAAGGAAACAGGAGAAGGGGATCGCAATTTCTCTCGAAAGGTAGGAGACCTGAAAGAGGAATCTATGAGACATTTATGGAATATAACTTAAATATCTCAGAGTGTAATACCGCCCTGAAATGTAAATGGTTCAGTCTGACATTATTGCCCTCATACCAGAAATGGTTGCACTCCAGAAGGATCGGAAGAATATATAACTATAGCAATTTCATGGTATTAGAGAATAATGGGTATCTGTTGGGAGGGCTGAAGGACATGTAGGAATGTATGTGACAAAATTATAGTATAAGATTAGACTCTGGTGATGGTCGTGATGAGAGAATATATAGACAAGTATGATAAGAATTTGGCAGTTTTGTATTGGAACAGAAGTACTGAAGAAAATAAATAATAAAATTGACAAAACTATAAAGAATACAAGTCTTTATGGAGGTATTCTCTTCTATATAAGAAGTAAAATCTAACTTGTTGTATTAGAGATTAGATACCGTAGAATCAGTTGCGGCTTATGATTCAGACTAGGACCCATTACAAGTGGCAGGAATAAGTACACCCTAGCCCAAGTAGAGACCTTTTTTCACTGTTTAATGTCAGGTATGTAATAGAAATGCAACCACTTTATGAAAATGATGATTCTTCATTCTAATTCTGCCTTCACAGTTGTGGATATGCTCCAGGCATTACACTCCCTGCAAAAAGAGAACCGCTCACTACAAGATCAGATCTTAAGCCTGACGGCCCGGAAGGAGAAGCTGCAGCTACTGAATGTTCAGCTTGCTTGTCCCTTTCCCCCTACTTTACCAGCAATTAATGTCCCTCATGGTGAGCCCTTGGTTTATGGTTCTTCTCATGTTTCAGCAGTTTCTACATAAATTAACTCTTCTTCCATAACTCTTCCCTTTTTTTCCCCTTTGAACCTGCAGTGAGCTCCCAAGAAACTTCGAGCAATAAGAGTCCCACTTCCAAGAGCAGCATTCGCACTGAAAACTCTCCTTCTGAGGTGGGATATTACACGATACTCGTTTCTAATAAAAGCTAATTCACTGCATGTACTCATCTCACCACACTGTGCCTTCTGTTCCCCCTCTGGTGTATGGGCATACATCATCATTATTTTTGTTTGTTTTTTCTTTGCTTTGCTTATTTATTTCCCCACATATGCAGTGACTTGAAAAAGTGTTCATACCTTGCTATTTTTTCATGTTGTACCCACAAACAGAAATATATTTAATTGGGACTTAATGTGATAATCCGAACACAAAGTAGTTAGTATTTGTGAAGTATAAAGTAAATGATGCATGATTTTCTAAATATTTAAAAGTATAAATCTGAAAAATGTGACACGCAGTTGTATTCAATCCCTTGACACCTTTAAATAAAATCCTAAGTGGCCAGTTGCCTCCAGAAGTCATCTAACTAGTGTTTTGGGCCCACCTGTGTGTAATATATTCTCAGTATAATTACAGCTCTTTTGTGAAGGCTTCATAGGTTTGTTTTAGAACATTAAGTGTTCAAACAACTTCATGAAACCCAAGGAACACACCAGAAAGGTCAGGGATAAAGTTGTGGAAAAGATCAAAGTAGGGGTTGGTTATAATTGGTTATGATTGCTCAAGTTCTAAACATCACACATAGCACTGTTCAATCCATCATTCTAAAATGGAAGAAGTATGACACAACTGCAAACCTACCAAGATATGAACATCCACCTAAACAGCCATCCCGAACAAGGAGAGCACTAAATAGAAAATCAACGAAGAGACACTCTGGAGGATCCACAGCTCAGGTAGGAGAATATGGCCACAGCACAACTATTAGTCGTGTATCCAACAAATCTGGCCTTTATGGAAGAAAGCCATTTTTGAAGGCAAGCTATAAGTAGTTCAGTTTGCAGTCTGCAAAAATCCATGTAGGGGACAGCTAGTATGTAGAAGAAGATGCTCTGGTCAAATGAGACCAAACCTTTTGGGCTAAACGCAAAACATTATGTGTGACAGAAAACTAGCACTGCACATCACCCTGAAAACACTATCCCTACCATCACACGTGGTGGCAGCATCAATCTTCAGCAGGGACAGGGAAGATGGTCAGAGTTGATGGGAAGATGGATGGAGCTAAAGACAAGTTAATCATAGGGGGAAACCTGTTTAAAGCTGCTAAAGACTTGAGACTGAGGTGTAGGTTCACCTTCCAGCAGACAGTTACCGCTAAACATACAGTCAGAAATACAATGGAATGGTTTAGATGAAAGCAAATTCATGTGCGTGAATGACCCAGGCAAAGTCCAGACCTAAATCCCATTGAAAATTTGTGACAAGACTTGAAAAGTGCTGTTCAGACGTTCATGTCTTGCACCAGTATTTGCAGTGACAGGTGGTCTTACAAAGTATTGACTGAGGTGGGTCAAAATAAAAATGCAAGTCACAATTTTCAAACTTGTGTTTTTAAGCTATTTAGAAAACAATACATCATTTCCTTTATACTTCACGAATATTTCCAACTTTGGGTTGATATATCTTACAAAATCCCTATAAAATACATTTGAAGGGTTAGCCCCCGTTCAAATAAAAGCACTCACACTCGTCTGGTTCCATTGCTGTTCCAGTGGTATTGGTATTTGGTCTCCCAGGACTCGCAGTTTTTCACAGTATAGAAGCTCTGCACCCAATCAGAGCTGGCTTCACTCTTCCTGCCTTTGAAGAAATTGAACAACAGAAGTCACATGCAGCAGGTCGCCTACTTCCTATTGATATTTGATACGTCCAAAGGTGGAGACAGTGAAGCCCGCTCTCACTGGGCTCGCTTGATGTAACAGCATCATATGAGTCCCAGGAGAACAAGTGCTGACACCGTTGGAACTGCTCCGGAGGTGAGTATAAGTGTTTTTATTTTAACGGATGGTAAACACTCAGCTTGAGAAGGGGTTGTCTAAGTAATTAACTTGTAAGTTTGTTGATGTAGAGTGGAAAAATGTTGAAAAGTTCATGGGGTATGAATACTTTTTCAAGGCTCTATATGTACAGGTCACATGTTTTCCTTGCCATTGTCCACCTTCCTATTTTTTTTTCAATTCCATTTAAAGATCTGTTCTTATTTTTGCAATACTCTGTTTACAGGATCCACACTCTGGCTGTCCAAGCAGAAGCAGCTCCTGTCTATCTTTGCACAGCACTCCTCCCCCAGGTCCCCTGTCTCATACAACATCAGCACTTCCCACAATGGGAGCAGAGCAACTATTGAATGGGCTGGTACGAAGTGCAGGCCCTGGGGCCCCCTCTGCACTGGCAGCTATTCCTCTTCTGGGAGCTCTTTCTGGTAATCCTGGTGCACTATCACTGAATAGTATTTTAGGGAACATCACTGGAGTTCTGCAGTCGACGTCCGGACAAACTCAGAGCCCTCTGTGCAGCGGGACTGCCAGTAGCCACATACCAACCAGGTGAGCGGGTGTATATGAAAGATTTTCTCTCTCATGTTTTATATTTGTGTCCTTTACCTATATCTGGTTCTTTCTTCTGCAGCCTTTCCTCACTGAGCACACTGACAGAGCAGCAGAGGCAGCTAGCACAACATTTGCAACAGCTCGCTTCTGCTCATCTCACTGTAGTAAGTATCCTCAGCCTTTACATGAACACTTTTACTACACCTAGGCCTTTTATAAACATTGAAGGGAAAATATATCTTCCTATTTAATCCCAACTGTTCTAGCTCTGTGTCCCCAATCCTTACCTTAGCTGGATGAAGGGATAATGTCTGGATTACCTCACACTGCAGCCAATCATTGTCCTCACGCATATACATCATAAGAATGCTGAGTCTAGGGTTTCACCTCAAAGGTTATGTGAGGTATAGAGGACTAGAAAATCATGGCTACTTCTAAAACAAATGCAACATCTATACGCAAGTAATACTGCAATACAGCCCTATTCAATTTAAAGCAGCTGAATGCAATTCCAGGCGATGGGTAGACACACAGATCATATAATGTGGTTTTGACAGCAGCATGTAACAGGTTGAACTGCAAAGATTATAGGTACTGTCTATCATGAGCATTTTGGGTACTAACCATGAGAGCATTATTATAGATAGAAGAGCATGCTATGTTTCGCAGTTGCTGACGAATCACAATTTGAGAACGTTTGAATCCTTAAAGAAGAGTTCCAGTTGCTGAATGCGGATCAGTTCTTATACACTCTGTGCAGAATTATTAGGCAAGTTATATTTTAGAGGATTATTTTTATTATTGATCAACAACTATGTTCTTAATCCACCTAAAAGACTCATAAATATCAAATCTGCATCCTGTGAAAGTGCAGAAATACGTTTTATAACTTACTCATTAGTGATGTTAATTAGCAGGGGCTATATTCTTGAGCCGTTGAGCCGTCTTCCATTCATGGTCTATGCAGGGCCTCCCTGCTCTCCACGGCGCTACCTGTGCTGTAATGACGCGAATCACGTAATTTCTGGTCGGGTGACATCAGTACACCCACGCCGCTGTGTACTGCTTCAAGCACCGCATGCGCACTGTGTACTGACGTTTCTTGTTCAAAGGTGGTCATTTTTCAGCCTTCCTTACCTTGGCCATGTCCCTGAGTATAACACACCTTCTGCTTTTTGATACTCCAGTAATGTTGCAGCTCTGAAATATGGCAAAACTGGTGGCACATGGCATCTTGGTAGCTTCACGCTTGATTTTCCTCAATTCATGGGCAGTTATTTTGCGCCTTTTTTGCCCAACACACTTCTTGTGACCCTGTTGGCTATTTGCCATGAAACACTTGATTGTTCGATGATCACACTTCAAAAGTTTGGCAATTTCAAGACTGCTGCATCCCATTGAAAGAAATCTCACAATTATGGACTTTTCAGAGCCCGTCAAATCTCTCTGCTGACCCATTTTGCCTAAGGAAAGGCTTTTGCCTAATAATTAAGCACACCTTATATAGTGTGTTGATATCATTACACCACAACCCTCCTCATTACAGAGATGCACATCACCTGATTTACTTAATTGGTATTTGACTCTCAAGCCTATACAGCTTGGAGTAGGACAACCTGTATAAAAGGTATCATGTGATCAAAATACTTATTTGCCTAATAATTCTGCACACAGTGTATATCGGGGTTCAACATGCATATGGACAGCAGAGACCTGTAGGTGGTCTGATGGTGCAGAAGATCGTTGTCCTATACTATATTTGTATGGAGGGGACCACAAGAGAACTCCTCTCCATGGTGTATGGGGGACCTTTTACACACCTTTCTGCTGAGGCACTCAATTTGTGCACGGGACAAGTGGGAGGAAGTGTGATAGATGATGATGATGTCTGAGAATCCATTTTGGAATATATTCTGAAATTATTGAGCGAGTTGGGTCGACTTTCACAATTTTATACCATTCACAGAGCTTACAGGTCTCCTGAGTTATTGCACAGGGTTGGTGTGAGAAGCACTTCTGAGTATCCGAGGTATATGAATGAGGGAGCAGGCATTGTCCATATGTTGTGGGAATGTCCGAGATTGCAAGTTTTTTGGATGGTGGTGCTTAGTTTAATTGAAGGCCAATATGGATGTGTAGTGCCAAAGACTCCGTTAGTGTGCGTGTTGGGGGTATGTCGAAGAAATTAATATAAATAACTCGCAGAAGTTGGCAGTTGCACGACTATTATTTTTGGCCAGGAAGTTGATTGCCAGGTGTTGGGTCAGGGCTGAGCCTCCCTCCAAAAAAGAATACATTCAGCAAGTGGATTATACCATACGTCTAGAAGAAAGCATATACCGTAGGAGAAATGCTGTGAAGATATTTGACAAAGTTTGGGCATCATGGATGAGGTAAAATAAAGTGTGGTTGTGGGTGCTGAAACTATTTCAGCAATAGCCTGATGGTCCAAGAGTAGGACTCCTGCTCTAGCTATACATTGTTTTGATGATGTTGTTTGTGCCTTGTTGTTGGTTGCCTAGAGTGAGGGGGATTATTTAATTGCTGTCTTTAGGGGGGGAGGAGGGTGGGGTGGGACTGTTTGGTTTTTTTTGTCATTCGCCTCATTTGTGGACACAGGACCATGGGTGTTATGCTGCTATCTAGGAGGCTGACACTAAGTGAATACAAAAAAGATTAGCTCCCCCTCTGCAGTATACACCCCCTGGCTGGGCCAGACCAAACTAGTTTCAGCTTGGTGTCTGTAGGAGGCAGATGTGGTCTGCAGACAGACATTCTTTTTTACTTTCATTTTAGATTTTTTACTTTTACTCACTATTTAATAACAGATGAAGATTTTAGACGGGCGACGGGTCCGTTAAGGGCACCGCTCTCCCGCATCCACCAACAGATGGGAACATGGAGTGTCGCCTCCACGTACCCCCTTCTGCGACGTTGGATCCCATGGGGATCGGTACCGATAGTGGCGGCGGGCCCCCACGACCATTATCCCTATCTGTCCCATCAGGCCCCTTGTCTCTCCGCCCACTGCCTGCCCGCTCCGTTGTGGCCTTCTCCCTGTGTTTCCCCAGCTCCAAAGTTAGGCCCCAGCATTGACCTGTGCATGACTCCAAACCTGGGTGACGCGATATTCGTGATCACGCCCCCAGTTCTCCTCCCTAATGACGCGGTATTACTGCACACGTCCCTGGGATGATGTCACCGTAGGCGCAAACCCAGCCCCGTTCTCAGATATGCCCACACCTTTGGCGCTTCTCGCACATCGCGAGGCTCCCCAGCGCACCTTGTTACAGTGCACATCCCCTAGCACACTGGGGTATTCTCTCTACTAGACCACACCGGGGGCACTCTTTCCAACTCGGCATCAGGGACACCGGACCATCAGGGCTGCATGTAAAAGGGCTCACTACATCTTGGTAAGAGCTAGTCTTTCTCATTCCCAGCAGAGTCTTCGCTGCTGCATTCCCTAGGCTCATTAGCTCTCCCACATTATACCTCCCTCTGTTCAGTGCAACAGACCAAGAATTAATATGCAGTCCTCAAAAAAAGCCCCTAAGTCCTATACAGCCTCTTGTGTCACTTTTCACCTACACCTGCTGCGTGGTCATGCTATCCCACACTGCCAGACATGCGCCTCTGCAGAGGTCCAGGAGCCCTCTGCCGACACTGGAACAACTAGTGGGCTGAGCCCACCCGACTGGGCATTATTCCTTTACTAGTCCATGGAAAGGCTATCGAACTCCCTGGTCCAGGCTATGCAGCACCATAACTTGGACAGCATGCCCTGCCAGAGTAGCGCACGTACACATGATCCCCCGCGAGAGGGCCCATCAGACGGGAGAAGGTCACTCCCCATAACCTCGTGTGCTATAAGGAAAAGGCCTAACAGAAATATCTCCCCTGTTTTCCTCACAAGGCTATCATGCTTCTCCCACATGGGACATGGGATTCGACACTTGGGTCGCCTATTCCCAACAAATGCCAGGACCTCGATTCCAACCCCGAACTGGATGATTCCTTTAACTAAGACTCTGCAGATGCCCAGGCGATCGTTGACAATCTTATAGCAGTCAACCAAACACTTAGGATAGACAACCCTTCTACTACAGTGCCGGACCATAATGTTTCCTTCAAAAGAGTAAATTGCCCGCACAAATTCTTTACGGACCATCCTGAGTTCCAGGATATTCTGGCAAAACAAAGAGAGCGACAGAGCAAGCAGTTCAAAGGTTGCAAGCCCATTGAGGCTTGCTATCCCTTCGCACCCGCTTTCATTAAAGATTGGGCGAATTCCCCGCCGGGTGATTCCCCCTATTCCCTGCCCTGCGGCGAAGACGTCACTGTCCTTACCGGACGGGTCCTCCATTAAAGATGCGACTGATAGACAGGCTGAGCAACTCGCTTGCTCAGCATTGGAGGCAGTGGGCTCTTCCCTTTCAGCATAATTCGCCTAGTTTTTGGGTGTCCAAGACGATTATGATCTAGATGGAAACTCTGCAGGAGTCTTTGCAGGATACCGACCTCCCCTCGGAGCTGTCGGACATGATCGCCGGTGAGTTCCTGATTCATGCCTCTCGAGACTCAGCCAGTTGTGCAGCCCTCGCGGCTTGCAACGCGATCCCCATTCGCAGAGCCACTTCACTTGGTTCAAACAATGGTAGGTGGATTCAGCATCAAAAAAGTCTTTAACCAGTCTTCCCTATCAAAGTGATCGACTCTATGGCGAAAGGTTAGATAAACCGTTTTCTCCTCTCCAACCCTCCAAAGTCAGTGAAAAGGATTCACACCTTTTTCTACGTCATCTCCTCAATACAGCGTTTCCTTCCTGACCTCCAAAAGCTTTAGGGGTTTTTATTCAAACCTCCTTGTTGTCCCCAAGAAGGTCGGTTCGGTTACGCCCCATCCTAAACCTCAAACAGGTGAACAGATACATTTGTATCAATCAGTTCAGAATAGAGTCCCTACGCTCCATCATCGCTTCTATGGAGAAAGGAGAATTCCTGGCTTCCATAGATATCCAGGACGCATAACCCCATATCTCGATATCCCACGCACACCAACAATTCCAGCGATTCACGGTCCATACGGAGTATTTTCAATTCGTCTCCTTATCCGGCGGCCTTGCTATGGCACCTAGGGTACTCACAGACGTCATGGCCACGACCATGACCTTCCTTCACGCCAGAAGTGTGGTCGTCCTGCCCTATATAGACAACCTCCTGATCAAAGCCCCTTTTTCTCAGACTGCGAGGAAAGTGTCCAGATAACCATAGACACTCTCTCATGACCGGGTTGGCTGGTCATTCTGACAAAATCTTCCCCGATTTCTGTCCAGTCAATCAACTTCATGGGAATAGTGTTCAATACCTCCCACGGATTGGTGACTCCCTCAAGACAAATCACTGGCTCTGCGTTAGGGAGTACGCACACTTTCCCTCGCCTCTCCCCATCCCATCTGTTTCGGGATGAGGATTTTGAGCAAGATGGTAGTGGCAACAGAAGTCGTACCTTTTTCTCAATTTCACCTCCGCCGCCACAAATGGCCTTACTATTGGCTTGGGGACAGGAGTCCCTTCTCACTGGACAGGGTCTTTCTCCTGACGCACCACAGTCAAGCGGGCACTATGCTGGTGGATCCAGCCATCATCCCTCTCCAGGGGTCGGCCGTTCCTACCGGTCGACTGGGCAGTTCCTACCACCGACGCCAGTCTGCTAGGTTGGGGAGCAGTTATTCATCATCATACCTGGGCCCCACAGGAATCAGCCCTACAGATCAACCTGCTGGAGATACGGGCCATATCCCTGTCTCTCAGGGCTTTCCACAGGCTCCTGACGAGCCAGCCGTGGCCTACCCCGATTGTCAGGGCGGCCCCCCAGCAGGGCTGCTTTATGCAAGGTAGAGCACATTCTCCACTGCGCCGAGTCGACCGGGTCAGCCATGTCGGCAATACATATCCAGTTGTGAACAACTGGGCAGCTGACTTCCTCAGTCACCAGGATTTCGCCGCAGTAGAATGGTCCCTGCACCTGGAAGTGTTTCAACAAGATCTGCTGCCATTGGGGACCCCAGATATGGACCTGATGGTGTTTCGTCTGAATCCCAATTCACGTCCCGATCACACGACCCGATCTGCGTCGGTGCGGATGGTCCTGTACAACCATGGTGCCAGTTTCATCTCCTGTACATTTTCACTCTACTGCCCTTAATTCCGAAGGTAGTAAGGAAGATCAAATCAGAAGGGGTTACGGTCATTCTCATTGCCACAGATTGGCCCAGACTCTCCTGGTACGCCGACCTAGTCCAACATGTCGTTGATATTCCCTCATGCTTACCAGATCGCCCGGACCTTTGGACTCAAGGTCTGATTTGCCACCAGAATTCGGGGGTCCTAAATTTGACGGCATGGCCATTGAGATCTGGGTTCTGACTCAGGTTGATTTTTTATCGGATGTCAGCCCGCATCTACCATCGCATGTGGATACCCTTTTTTTTTCTTTTCATGGTGCAATACCGGAGACATTCCCCTCTAGTTCTGTCTGTTCTGGTAGGACTGAGTTTTTCTCCAGCCGAAACTGGACTTGGGCTTGGCCCTGAGCTCTCTGAAAGGCCAGATTTCAGCGCTTTTGATGCTTTACCAGCACAAGCTCACGACGCGACCTCAATTCAAGACTTCCATCCAAGCTGTGCAGTTACAGAAGACTGCTAGAACCATGGGACCTTAATTTGGTCTTGGACGCGCTTCAAAGGCCTCCCTTTGGAACCTCTGAAAGAAGTCTCTCTTTTCTATCCTCGAAGGTGGTTTTCCTGGTGGCAATCACGTCCATCAGACGTGTCTCGGAATTTACCACACTCCCTTGTCAAGGGCCCGTCCTTTCCTCTCATCAGGATAAGGTAGTACTGCGGCCGGTTGCTTCCTTCTTTCCTTCCGAAGGTGATTTCTTCCACCTTAAAGGGATCTTGTCACGTCCAGAACGCCTCCTAAGCTACCAAAACATGTCCCTGCACCATCCTAACACTAATCTCACACTCCTTTTGTCTCCTAAAAGCATCCTGTGAAAGTGCATAAAAACTTTTAATACTCATTAGTGATTATAATTAGCAGGGGCTATATTCTTTAGTCACCAGGGCAGGCTGTTTTGCAGGCTCCAGGATCCACCCTCTCTCTGTTTTTGTGCTCTGCTTGTGCAGGCATTGCCCTCCCCCCTCTCTATCACTCACAGAATGCAAATCATTAGTCCTGCATTCAGCTGCACATCACAGCAGCACAGAGAGAGAGAGGGTGGATCCTGGAGCTGCAAAACAACATGCCTTGGTGACTAAAGAATATAGCCCCTGCTAATTATATTCACTAATGAGTAAGTATTAAAACGTTTTTCTCCACTTTCATAGGATGCTTTTAGGAGACAAAAGGAGTGTACGATTAGTGATAGGATTCTGCAGGGACATGTTTTGATAGCTTAGGAGGCGTTGTGGAGGTGACAGGATCCCTTTAATGAAGACCTCATTTTTCCTTCTTTTTGCCCGGCACCAGTGCACCGTGTCAAGAAGGCCTTGCATCCCCTGGACCTCGTGAGAGCTCTTAGATGCTATGTATCTAGGACAGCTCCTTTCCATAAGATGGACATGCTGTTTGTCCTTCCGGAAGGCAACAGAAAAGGCATGGCCGCTTCTAAGGCCACAATGGCTAGGTGATACGTTCTGATATCCAAGAAGCCTGTCAGCTCACAAACATGCCCATTCCTAGTGGGTTACGAGCCCACTCTACTCGCACGGGATGTGCATCTTGGGCTATTTAACACCAGACATCCACCGAGCAGGTGTGCAGGGCGGCGACCTGGTCCAGTCTGCATACTTTTGATGCACATTGTAATGTCCATACCCAGGCCTCTGTTGACGCAAGCCTTGGTAGACACGTACTGCAGGCAGCGGTAGCTCACCTCTCCACTTAGGTGACTCCAGAGGTATTGTATCTTTTTCTTTTGGGTTGTGTGTTTCTTTTTCACTCAGGGACTGCTTTGGGACATCCCACGGTCCTGTGTCCCCCAATGAGGCGAATGAGAAAAGGGGATTTTTCTGTGTACTCAATGTAAATTCCTTTTTTCTGAGCTATCATTGGGGGACACAGCACCCACCCTGTTGCCCGCTTCGAGTGTTTCTTAACTAGCGCTTTTCTGATCATCATAATGGGAGACCCAGACAATGGGGTTTAGGGCACTGCCCTCCGGAGGCCACACTAGGTACTACAAGTTTGTAGACACCGCCCCCTCCGCTTATAAACCCCTACCGCAGGGAACATCCTCAGTTTTAACTTAGTGTGCTCGGAGGTATCACACGCTTTGCTTGCACTTCACTGCATTCTCACATCTTACGTGATGGCGTATGAAGACAAGGTAAAATGGTCCCGGTCGGGGACCTCCGGCAGTCTCCCTGCTCACCCTCGGGAACACGCAGGTTGAGGTACCGGAGGGCCTAGAGCCTGGACACTGCGTGTCCTCCCGGTACGCTGTCGCGCTCCTTCCCATCCCTCCTTGGGGGCTCTGGAAAGTGGGAGACTGGAGCCTCGCACAGCTCCGCTCCGTCCGAGGCCTCCCTAAATGGTGCTTACAGACCGGACTGGAGCCAGCCCAGTCCGAGGCCTCCCTAAATGGTGCTTACAGACCGGACTGGTGCTGCACCCCCGTCCGAGGCCTCCCTAAATGGTGCTTACAGACCGGACCGGCACTGAGATGCCGTGTGTGTCTCCGGTGTGCCTGGGGGTGGTGTCTGACATCTTATGTGTTCTGACACTCAGACCGCGCGCAACCCTCGGGTCCGCGGTTCTGGCGGTGTACCCTGTGCTGGGGTCCACCCTGGCTGACCGCCCTGTGTGACACAGGGGCTGCGGCTGTAGGCTTCAGACTTTTGTCTGTAGCCTTAGTATTGTGTTGTGTTTTGTCACGATACTTCCCGCGCTGCGGGCTCCGGCGCCTACATTATGAGGCTGCCTGAGGAGAGAAGCAGCCCAGGTGCTGATGTCATCGATGGGCGTGCGTGTGGGCTTCCCGCGTGTTTTCGGCGCCGCCCACAGTTTCTCTGCCGGCGGCCATCTTTCCCCTCTCGTCCCGGCTGGGATCTGATTGAAGTGCACTGTTGCACTCCAGGGGAGACCGGAAGCCCTCGCGGAGGCCACACACGCACACCGCTTCCTCCCACCGCGTTACTGCGGTCGGTAAGCCGCCGGTTGTACCGGTTTTTGTTCTTGATTGGCTTATTTCCCCTGCTGTGGGTATGTCCTCGGCTAGGAAGAGCGCTGCTAAAGCGGCCATTGCCACCGCTGCCTGTGCTACATGCAACGGGACACTGGTTGAGGGGTCCTGCAATAACTGCGGACGCCCAGAGGCCCGGACTGATACTGCTGAGACAGTAGCTCCGGTGCTGTACCCTGAGGTTCAGGTGATCCAGGGCCATGGGAAACACAGAATAAGATTAATGAATCTTTGTTATCCCAGCTGTCCTCCATGTCGCAATCCCTGGAGGCACTTAATAGGAGACTGGAAAGCCCAGCTGCTCCTTCCAGTTACCCCCGGGTGTCTCCTTCCTCGACTGTGAGACCCCTTAAGCGGACTCGACGTGATGATTCACCCGAGCTCCAGGCTCTCTCTGAGGAGGAGCGTCTCTCTGATGGTGATGAGGATGATGGGGGTTCAATGCTCGGGTCTATGTCAGAACCACCAGACGGGGTGGAGGATCTGGTGTCCTCCATCAACGAGACTTTGCGTCTCGTGACACCCCCTGAAGAGGTGACAGTTCACCCGAAGGAGGTCTATCAATGGCTGCGGCCGGAGGCTACAGCAAGTGGTTCCTTTATGGACCACACTAACTTTGGAAGGGTGATTAGAGCACCCAGGGTTCATCCTGGGCGGCGTTATGTCCGCAAATCTAAGGACAATCGCTTCCCCTTCTCTCAGGAGGTGCTTCAGGAGTGGTCGCAGTCCCCGAAGGTGGACGCTTCCATGACCAGGATTGCTGCACGCTCTCTTTTCTCTGCCTCTGATAGCTCCTCGTTGAAGGATGCGACTGATAGACAGGTCGAGCAACTCGCCAAGTCTTCTTATGAGGCTGTGGGGTCTTCATTTGCCCCTAATTTTGCCACGGTCTGGACTCTGCAGGCGATCACCACCTGCTTGGATGGTATCACTGATCTGGCAGGGTCCAGTCCAGAGGTCCTGGCGCTTACCGATAGGGCAAGGGCCTATGCGGACTACGCCAGGACGGCAACATTGGAAACTGCCACCCGCTCTGCCGTGGCTTCGGCCAACGCTATAGCGTTCCGCAGGTTGTTGTGGCTGCGTCTTTGGGACTCAGATGCCACGTCTAAGAAGATTTTGCAAAATCTTCCGTTCTCTGGTGATAGGCTTTTTGGTACCGAGCTGGACAAGCTAATAAAGGATTCTGCGGAGTCAAAGATCCCACAGAATAAACCTAAGCCACGGTTTTCCGTAAAAGGGAACCCTAAACAGTGGTCCTTTCGTTCCAGCTCGCAGCCATCAGCATCGTCTGCTCGCGCGGACAGAGGGGGCAAGCCCTCTACTCAGTGGCGCCCCAAGGGTCGCCAAAAGAAGCCGGCAGGGGCAACCGCTGTCACCCCCAAACCCGCTTCCGCATGACTCGCTCTCTCGTCCTGCCTCCCCACAGGTGGGGGGCCGCCTGTCTCATTTTCAGGACAGATGGCTACTCCACGTCCAAGACCAGTGGGTCAGAGACGTAGTCTCGCGAGGCTACAGGATAGAGCTGACGTCGCAGCCGGCACACCGATTCCATCGGTCTGTTCCATCTCCAGAAAAGGCTCAGGCTTTTCACCTGGTGTTGGAGGGACTCCGCAGAGACGGAGTAGTGGTCCCAGTGCCTTCTGGGGAGAGGTTCCGGGGTTTTTACTCCAACCTCTTTATCGTCCCAAAGAAGGATGGCTCTTTCCGCCCGGTTCTGGACCTCAAGTTGTTCAACCGTCACGTGTTGGTTCGGAAGTTCCGCATGGAATCCCTGCGCTCCGTGATCGCGGCTGTGTCGCAGGGAGACTTCCTGGCGTCCATAGATATCCGAGACGCGTACCTTCACGTGCCCATTGCACCAGCTCATCAGCGCTGGTTGAGATTTGCAGTGGGGGACGAACATTACCAGTTTGTGGCGCTGCCTTTCGGACTGGCCTCGGCACCGCGGGTGTTCACGAAGGTGATGGCCTCTATGATGGCCCTCCTACATGTGCAGGGACATGCCGTCATACCCTATTTAGACGACCTGCTGGTCAGGGCGCCATCGGAAAACCTTTGTCAGAAGAGCCTGGATGTGACCATGCAGTCTCTGGAACAGTTTGGATGGCTTCTCAATATTCAGAAGTCAACCCTGGTTCCGACCCAGTCATTGACTTACCTGGGCATGAACTTTCACACAGACTCAGCTCTGGTGTCTCTGCCGCAAGCCAAACAGCTAGCCATACAATCGGGGGTGCGCGATCTCCTCATGTCACCACATTCATCTCTGCGGGTGTTGATGAAGCTGGTGGGGCGCATGGTGGCTGCAATAGAGGCGGTGCCTTTTGCACAGTTTCGCCTCCGTCCTCTCCAGTTGGAAGTCCTCAGCAGATGGGACAAGAGGACGTCCTCTCTGGCTCAGTTGGTGGTCCTTTCCCAACCGACCAGGGACTCCCTGCAGTGGTGGCTCCGGCCAGGTCACCTGTCACGGGGCCGGTCTTTCCTCAAACCGTCATGGTTAGTGGTGACCACCGACGCCAGTCTGAAGGGCTGGGGAGCGGTGTTCCTACACCACAGGGCTCAAGGCCTCTGGACTCAGTCGGAGTCGGCGTTGCAAATCAACGTGCTGGAGATCAAGGCGATCTACCTGGCACTCCTGGCTTTTCAGACGTTCCTCTCAGGACAGCCCATTCGGGTTCAATCCGACAACGCGACGGCCGTCGCCTATATAAATCATCAGGGAGGAACCAGGAGTGCGCAGGCCCTAGCCGAAGTCCACCGCATTCTATCCTGGGTGGAGGACAACGACTGCCTGATCTCCGCAGTTCACATCCCAGGGGTCGAAAACTGGGAGGCCGACTATCTGAGCCGGCAGGGGATGGACGCCGGAGAGTGGTCCCTTCATCCAGACGTCTTCCGGGACATCTGCAGCAGATGGGGCTTTCCGGACGTGGATCTGATGGCCTCGCGGCTGAATCATCAGGTGCCGCAATACATGGCGAGATCATGGGATCCTCAGTCTCTGGGGGCAGATGCCCTGATCCTGAGTTGGTCCAGTTTCCATCTACCATATGTGTTCCCTCCTCTAGCTCTGATTCCCAGGGTTCTGTGGAAAATCAGGTCGGAATGCAGGGTAGCCATTCTGGTGGCTCCAGATTGGCCCAGGAGGTCCTGGTATCCGGACCTGTGGCAACTGTCAGGCGGACACCGGTGGGCTCTTCCAGAACGCGCAGATCTTCTCGCACAAGGCCCGTTCTTCCATCTCAATTCCAGGGCCCTCAGATTGACTGCATGGCTCTTGAGGCCTGGCTGCTGACATCCAAGAGCTTCTCTTCTACAGTGGTTGCCACTATGAATCGGGCTAGGAAGCCTGTTTCGCGGAAGATATACCACAGGACGTGGAAAATCTTTTTCTCCTGGTGTGCCTCTGGTGGCCGGTCTCCGTGGCCATTGTCCATCCCGACCTTGTTGGCTTTCCTACAATCGGGTTTGGAATTGGGCTTATCCCTCAGCTCCCTGAAGGGTCAAGTATCAGCTCTTTCAGTGCTGTTTGACAGGCGTTTGGCGCTCCTTCCTAAGGTCCGTCAGTTTCTGCAAGGGGTGTCTCGGGTGGTTCCGCCATATAGGCGACCACTGGACCCTTGGGACCTTAACATGGTTCTGACGACTCTGCAGAAACCGCCGTTCGAGCCTCTGAGGGAAGTCCCCCTTTCTCGTCTGTCCCAGAAAGTAGTCTTTCTGGTGGCAATTACGTCTCTGAGAAGGGTTTCTGAGTTGGCTGCACTGTCGTGCAAATCACCATTTCTGGTGGTTCACCAGGACAAGGTGGTGTTGCGCCCGCGGGCAGAATTTTTGCCAAAAGTGGTTTCTACTTTCCACTTGAACCAGGAGATTGTACTCCCATCATTTTGTCCCGCTCCTGTTCATCAGATTGAGCGTGACCTCCACACTCTGGATCTCGTGAGGGCTGTACGCATTTATGTGTCCAGGACTGCCTCCTTCCGGAGTTCGGGCTCGTTGTTCATCCTTACGGCGGGTCGCTGTAAGGGGTCCGCGGCATCAAAATCGACCTTGGCCAGATGGATCAAGGCGCCCATTCAAGAGGCTTACCGTTCTTCAGGCATGCCTCTCCCGGTGGGCTTGAAGGCGCACTCGACCAGAGCAGTCGGTGCTTCCTGGGCTTTGCGACATCGCGCTTCAGCTCTGCAGGTGTGTCAGGCGGCCACATGGTCCAGCCTGCACACTTTCTCTAAGCACTATATGGTGCATGCCCATGCCTCTGCGGATGCAGGTTTGGGCAGGCGGGTCCTCCAGGCGGCGGTTGCCCACATTTGAGGGGGACCGTGTATTTCAACGTCTTTGAGGAACTCTTCCCGCCCTGGGGTTTGCTTTAGGACATCCCCATTGTCTGGGTCTCCCATTATGATGATCAGAAAAAAGAGAATTTTGTTTACGTACCGTAAATTCTTTTTTCTTGAATCATCAATGGGAGACCCAGCACCCACCCAGTTGTTCCGTTGCATTTGCTCTGTTCCCTGTTGGGACAGTTTTTTATTCCGTGTTGTTGGACTGTCTGTGTACGGTTTCTTTCCCGATGTTTCGGGTGTGGTTTCTTTGTCTCCTCGCAGCTTATGGACCAAACTGAGGATGTTCCCTGCGGTAGGGGTTTATAAGCGGAGGGGGCGGTGTCTACAAACTTGTAGTACCTAGTGTGGCCTCCGGAGGGCAGTGCCCTAAACCCCATTGTCTGGGTCTCCCATTGATGATTCAAGAAAAAAGAATTTACGGTACGTAAACAAAATTCTCTTTTTTTAACTTGAGTTCCTTGAGTTTTCATATTCACTTTGGTTGAACTGTTTTATTCTCCTCCTGCTTGGTCACTGAACTTGTTTGGCCTGGCCTAGCCAGGTGGTGTATACTGCAGAGGAGGAGCTAATCTTTTTTGTATTCATTTAACTTCAGCCTCCTAGAGATAGCAGCATAACACCTATGGTCCTGTGCCCCCCAATGATGGCTCAGAGAAGAGGATTTTACAGTGAGTACACACAAAAATCCCCTTTTTCTTCTTTGTTCTTTCCTATAATGTACAAAAGCTTTTTCTTCCCTTGTGGCCAACAATATTGTCACGATCTGCAGAGTCTTATGGCTGAAGACATGGAATGCGGATTCTGTGTCCAAGAAATTTCTCACCAGTCTCCCCTTCCAGGACTTCGCGTTCTTCAGAGGAAAACTAGACAAGATCATCTCGGTTGCAACTGGGAAAAAAGTCCTTCTGTTCCACAACAGAAGCCCAAATGTCCAACCTCTGAGCATCGCACAACTCTTTTGCTTGTTTCACCAGTTCTCAGCCAGGAACAACATTTGCTAGGGAAAATCTCCAATCCACAAGGGAAAAAAAATGCCTTCCTTGAAGCTAGGCCCCGCTTCACACCCACTCGGACACCAGAGCAGACCATCTAGATACAAATCCAATAAATTCTCCTAGGAAAAACAGGATGTCACCACCAGGGAATCCTCTCAGGGTGAGTGGTCACCTTCTTCTGTTCCTCATTGATGTTGAGCTTCTTTTCAAGAGTTGCCGATGCCTGGGTTCAGGATGTCGACATTTTCACCTTCCCTCACTCTCGCTTTAAATCCCATACTCCAAAGAATCCCTTTCTCATTCTTCAGGGCCATCGATTCGCTCCTTAGGTCCAGCATCATCATACCCATTCACGTTCAGGAGTGTTTCTCAGGTTTCTACTCAAACCTGTTTGTGGTTCCAAAGTATGATGGATCTGCTCGACCCATCTTGAACCTCTAATTATTGAACTGACATGTCCACCTCCCTCCTTCAGGATGAAGTCACATTGTTCAGTATTAGCGTTCATGGAGCCCGAAGAAATTCCTATCTTCAGTGGATATCCAGGATGCCTACCTGCACATACCCATCTTTCCATCCCACCAGTGGTTCCTGTGTTTCACAGTTCAAGATTCACATTTTCAGTTCTTAGCGGCTGTTTGGCCTGTCCACAGTGCCCAGAATTTTGACAAAACTCATGGCTATACTTTGGACCAGAGGTATTCTTGTCATCCCTTATCTTGACAACATTCTTTTAAAAGTGCCATCTCCTTCAGCATGTCACAAGAGCCTGCAGATCACTTTGGATACCCTTTCCTGTCTTGCTTGGATAATCAACAAAGCAAAGTCTTCTCTGACTTCATCTCAATGTATTGTTTTCCTGAGACAAGTACTCAGCCCTACGAAGAGAAATTCATTTTCTCTGATGTCCCTTCCATGTTCTCTCTGGTTCTGTTGAATGTTCTGGGCAAGATGGTAGCCACAATGGAATTCCCATTCACTCAGTCCCCCACTTGCCCTCTACAACTTTCTCCTATCAAGATCAGACACGTCCACTCACACCCTTGACCGGTGGGTTACACTTCGCTCCCGTATAAAGAAGTCTCTGAATTGGTGGAGACTCTTTACCTATATTTGTCATGAAAAAACATTTCTACCGAGGTGTTGGAAGATCATAATGACAGATGCCAGCCTCCAAGGCTGGTGGAGCAGTTTTCCAGAACCTTACAGTACAAGGATGATGGAACACTGAGGAATCATCTCTTCCCATAAACATTCTGGAGCTCAGAGCAATCCCTCCGGCTCTACTTCATTGGCAGAACTTTCTCTCTGATTCTTGTTCGAAAATGCCATAGCCATGGCATGCATAAACACCAAGAAGGAACTCGAAGCCACGCAGTAATGTTAGAGGTTTCACAGATCCTTTCATGGGCCAAACGGAATGTACCAGCAATTTCAGCAGTACTGTGCTGTTCCCTTAATATCTTCATATAGTTCAATCCACTGTTTCACTGTTACCTGTTACATGCTTGTCTGCTGCCACCTGCTGACCAGTAGCTTTGTGTCACTCCCTCGCTCCTCCTTTTACATTTTTTCTAGGATGTGGGAGTGTCCTGCAGCCTTGTGTACTACCTCACTTCCTGGCATCCATTTTTACACCAGCTACCTGTGTGAGAAGGACACATATCCCTTTGGGCTGCAGAAAGCAAAGTCTTTTGACCAGCAGCAGCTTCAGCACCTCAGCAGTGGCTCCAGGGGTGAACACCCACAAGACAATTACCCTACTGCTACTTGTACCATCTGCATTGTATCACCTTGCTGTCTTCTGGTACGGTTCAAATAAACCACCGTTGATTCATCTCTCCGTCCACGCTTGACTCCATTCATCCGAAGCTGCATTTGGTCCTGTCTGCCTCGCTTCAAGGATAAGAAGGTAATACTTCTCACACCACAACTTACTGCGCACCTTCATTCGCCTTAAGCGGGGACAGAACAAGTACACATTCACAGAGTCGACAACTGGGCCGTCAAATTTTTTAGCCGAGAGGGTCTCTCCACAGGTGAATGGTCCCCGAACTCAACAGTCTTTCACCAGATCTGCTACGGATGGGGGTCACCCGATGTCGATCTTATGGCTTCCAGATTAATCCACAAAATTCCCCAGGTTGTGTCCAGATCTCTTAGTCCCCTAGTGATAGTCTCCAATGCTCTGGCAATTTTCCTGATCCAAGTTTTCCCTTCCATACCTGTTTTCTCCTCTTACTACTGACCCCCCAGGATGGTCAAGAAGATCAAATGAATGAGTACCCATCATAATTGTGGCTGCAGACAAGCCCAGAAGACCTTTGTATGCAGAGTCATCGTGGACTTCCGTGGCAGCTTCCGGATCTTCCAGGTCTCCTTTCACAGTGTCCCCTCTTCCAACACAATTCTCAGTTGCTCAATTTAACGGCATGTCTGTTGAAGATCTGGTCTTTCTGATCAGTTTTCATCCTCTCTCATATACAGTTGTGGCCAAAAGTATTAACACTCCTGCAATTCTGTTGTGATTGCAATCATTTTCAGGAAGAAACTGAGTATTATCTGACAGAATTGCAGGGGTGTCAACACTTTTGGCCACAACTGTACCATCGCACATGGAATACTTTCTTCCACTGGTGCAAAGCCAGCCAGACTGCCCTCATGGTCTTTTACTTACCTTCCCCACTGTCCCTCTTGCAGTCGAGTCTTGATTCGGGCCTGTCCCTCAGCTTTCACAATAGCCAGATCTAAGTGTTTTCCATTCTCTTCTCGAGGAACTTGGCGTCTTGTCCGCAGGTCAAAACCTTCCATCAGAGGGCCACATATTCTGTGCCATCTTGCCAGCCTCCAGTGGTTTCTTGGGACCTCAACCTCATTCTAGTCGTCCTTCAGAGGTCCCCATTTGAACCATTACAAGAAGTATCTCTAACCGTCCTCTTCTGGAAGGTTGATTCCTGGTAGCAATCATCTCAATTAGACAAGTGTAGGAGCTCGTTGCCCTCTCCTGCCACTCCCTGGTGCTCCATCAGGACAAGGTGGTCTTGCATCCAACTCCATTCTTTTTTTCTAAGGTGGTTGCTTTGTTTTACCTTAATGAGAACATTGTGTTTCCTTTGATCTGCCCATCTCCTCCTCACCCTCAGGACTGAGCGCTATATAAACTGGTCCTTGTGAAAAATCTTTGCCTCTTCATTGCCAGGATGGCACCCTTCATCTGGGCGGACTCCCTATTTGTTACGGACTTCCTGCATCCAGATCCTCCATTGCCTGCTGGATCTAGTCAACCATTCTGGAAGCATACCAGATAAAGGACAGCGTGCACTCACTCAAGGTCACAGCTCACTCCACTCGTAGTGGAGTCTCCTGGGCCGTCCGCCACCAGGCTCCTGTCTCACAGCCGTGCAAAGCTCTGCTAACTGGTCTTCCATTCATCCTTCACAAAATTGTACAGGCTTCACACCTACGCCTTGTCAGTTGCGAGTCACGGTAGAAGGGTCCTGCAAGCTGCAAATGATAATTCTGCAGTCACTTGATGTGACCAGACTTATGAATCCTCCCGGCGCACACACTGTGCACTGCAAGGATTTACTGATTTTTATGATATAGATGTTCTAGTCAGAACCTGACTAGAAGGCACAGCCTCACTCAATACAAGTGTATGGAGCTAGGCTGCACCAACTCACTGCCACGCCCACTAGTTGTTCACGTCTGCGCCATATACTTGTATTGAGGGAGGCCGTGCCTACTAATTAGGTTCTAATATACAAGGTAGAATAGCTAGGCACACCAATAATTAATAATGAATTCTCATGAAACAATCTCCTTGGATTAATCTTTCTTTTATTCATTACTGTATCACATCAAGTATATTGTGAACGATTAACGTTAACGTTTCGACCTATTTTAGGTCTTCTTCAAGAATCTTTAATCAAAATGAACAAATATCAAGTATCAATTTAACAGAAAAAACTGTAGAATCATTTTACATCAAATTATATATGATACAAAAATACTCGTGTTAGTAACTCATTATTTATATATCCAAAGATCAAATAATATATATATATATATCCGTGCACAAGACGTATAGTGAGAACCATCACTCAGAGCAAAAAAGAAGAAAAAAGGAGAAAAAAGGAAAAAAGAGGGAAAAAAAGACGAATAAAAAGCGAAGGGGAGTGGTCATATGTGGAGTATAAGGATGGATCTAGAAGGAAAAAGTTTTCTGTGTATATTACCTATATGTATTTCTCTACAAGTCCACAAGGTGCTATACTCAATGAATGAAATAACCTGCAATTAGGATAAAGGATAGAGGCCCTAATCATTATAATATTTCATAAACAAAGATATATTAGCTGAAATATTCTCAATATAACTTCCATGATAATGTATAGTCTATCTAATCCTTCTTAATAGAGTAAGACAAAAGATCAGGGAAAATTCAATATTAAATAGGATACAAAAGTAATATCATCACAAGTCAATTTATTTTAAAGAAAAATATCAACTGCTTCATTACCTTGGTAGTTTTACATGTTAAATGTGTCATAGGTATATATTCACCCTGGAGATTTTGTAGCAAAAAAGTCTATATGTACAAAAGACAACAATAAATGACTTAGTCCAAACATGGAAAATCCTTGTAAAACACTAAATTTATCCACCAGTATATTCCACAACACTTAATCAAATGATCAGTTCAACAAGGGAACTATCAGCTATTTGACTGACCATGTACGTACCAGTGCACGGGAAAATGCCCAATGAACCTAATAATGAAAGGTTCCATAATCAGAATTGAAACAGCATAATAGGAGACTCTGTGTCAAATAAAGTCCCGGATCGGGTTTACCTGATGTAGTCAGTATGATGTCCTGAACGGTGTGCGGCGCCACTAGACAGAACGCGGCTATTTAACAAGGAAAGGCGGGACATGACAATATACGTCATGTCCGCTCTGTGGAACGCATAAGAGCGTGACACGCACGCCCGCGCATGCGCAATAGAGAGAAACGGGAGAAAAGGCTCAAAATCGAAAGTAAAAGCCACCCAGCAACAGTGTTAGGCATAAGAGATCGTTTTCTGTGTCATCAGATGCTTTTTCACAGTAGAGGATCAATAGTGCGTCTGAAATAGAGAGACAATAATCAATATATATTAAGATTGATATAATGATTACACATTATTAGATTTTGAGTTTATATGGACTATAGGGGAAGTCTATGGACATTGAAGAATTTCCAATATAACAATTATATAAGTTAACTTTAACTTATATAATTGTTATATTGGAAATTCTTCAATGTCCATAGACTTCCCCTATAGTCCATATAAACTCAAAATCTAATAATGTGTAATCATTATATCAATCTTAATATATATTGATTATTGTCTCTCTATTTCAGACGCACTATTGATCCTCTACTGTGAAAAAGCATCTGATGACACAGAAAACGATCTCTATGCCTAACACTGTTGCTGGGTGGCTTTTACTTTCGATTTTGAGCCTTTTCTCCCGTTTCTCTCTATTGCGCATGCGCGGGCGTGCGTGTCACGCTCTTATGCGTTCCACAGAGCGGACATGACGTATATTGTCATGTCCCGCCTTTCCTTGTTAAATAGCCGCGTTCTGTCTAGTGGCGCCGCACACCGTTCAGGACATCATACTGACTACATCAGGTAAACCCGATCCGGGACAGTCAAATAGCTGATAGTTCCCTTGTTGAACTGATCATTTGATTAAGTGTTGTGGAATATACTGGTGGATAAATTTAGTGTTTTACAAGGATTTTCCATGTTTGGACTAAGTCATTTATTGTTGTCTTTTGTACATATAGACTTTTTTGCTACAAAATCTCCAGGGTGAATATATACCTATGACACATTTAACATGTAAAACTACCAAGGTAATGAAACAGTTGATATTTTTCTTTAAAATAAATTGACTTGTGATGATATTACTTTTGTATCCTATTTAATATTGAATTTTCCCTGATCTTTTGTCTTACTCTATTAAGAAGGATTAGATAGACTATACATTATCATGGAAGTTATATTGAGAATATTTCAGCTAATATATCTTTGTTTATGTAATATATCTTTGTTTATGAAATATTATAATGATTAGGGCCTCTATCCTTTATCCTAATTGCAGGTTATTTCATTCATTGAGTATAGCACCTTGTGGACTTGTAGAGAATTACATATAGGTAATATACACAGAAAACTTTTTCCTTCTAGATCCATCCTTATACTCCACATATGACCACTCCCCTTCGCTTTTTATTCGTCTTTTTTTCCCTCTTTTTTCCTTTTTTCTCCTTTTTTCTTCTTTTTTGCTCTGAGTGATGGTTCTCACTATACGTCTTGTGCACGGATATATATATATATATATTATTTGATCTTTGGATATATAAATAATGAGTTACTAACACGAGTATTTTTGTATCATATATAATTTGATGTAAAATGATTCTACAGTTTTTTCTGTTAAATTGATACTTGATATTTGTTCATTTTGATTAAAGATTCTTGAAGAAGACCTAAAATAGGTCGAAACGTTAACGTTAATCGTTCACAATATACTTGATGTGATACAGTAACGAATAAAAGAAAGATTAATCCAAGGAGATTGTTTCATGAGAATTCATTATTAATTATTGGTGTGCCTAGCTATTCTACCTTGTATATTAGACGTTTTTTCTAGTGCACCCACACGGGGTGAGCCTATCATTATTCTAATACCAGTTACTAATTAGGTTCTGACCGGGAACATGTATATCATATAATTGTGGTCTGTTCCCAGCATAGAAACTGACGAAACATCGCAGCGCACAGTGCATGTGCTGGGAGGATTGAGAAGTCTGCAGTCACATCGAGTGACTGCAGAATTATAATTTAGACCAGACAACTCCTTTAACGGTTCTATCATGTGTCCACCCTTGGACATGCTTTAGGATGTCCCATGGTGACCTGTGTCCATAGTGAAGTGAGAAAAGAAGTTTTTCTGTATCTTCTGGAGTATTCATTGGGGGACACAGCACACACCCTTGTGTTGCTATGAGTTATGTTTGCAATTCAGTATGTTCTTGCCTTGCTGTTGCTTCTTCTACTGCTTTCTCACTAACTGACTATCTCCGTACCAGTTAGTGGGTATATACTACTGGGGTGGAGGTAACTTTTTTGGGATAGTGTCAGCCTCCTAGTGGCAGCTGCATATACCCATGGTTTCATGTGTCATTAAAGGGTCCAAGAAAGATTTCACAAGAAGTACCCAAAATCTTTTTTAATTTTTTCTGATCTCCTCTTGGGATGGGCCGCTCTGTTGATTAAAACTGTAAGCTAAGATTATCTAACCTATACAATCCCTTCTGACTTCTTCACACACGCATTTGCTCTTTATTTACAGTTCATATTGCTTTATGATCAGAATTTTGTAGCACACTTTTTTTCTTCATCCAATACGAATATTTTACAATTGTGCCAGAGATTATTAGAAGTCAGAGGGGGTTAGAAACCCTAACCAAAATATATCATTACAGATCCATCAGATGGATTGATGAATCAAATCCATTTAGTCAAAAAAAAATAGAAATCGGTGCCTATTTTTTCCTTTTGTTTCAACTATATTATGTGCTTCTTTTATAGGAACAACAGAATGTCCTTTATCAACTTGTTCAACACTTACAACAACGACAGGATTTACAGCGTCTGATTACAACGCCAGCTGCCCCTCCTCTGCTTCCTGTGACATCAACATCTAGCACCATGGCATCCTCCCCTGCTCCACCTATCCTTACCGCTCAAGCCCCCCCCTACCTTGGGTCACAAGGCGAGGGGGGGGTACAGAAGTCAACAGTACGTTTTATAAAGTAGTTGTGTAGGGAGAGAATTATATATCTTTTGTAGTATGATTTTCCATCGGTCTTATTACATGCTTTGTCTTTAAGTTGGATACAAATCAACCACTATCATTTCCTTGTGTGTTTTGTATTACAGAGAGGAGGTGAGAAGACGCCCACAAATCATGACAAGGGATGAACCGAACTCACATCTGACTGTTCTCTACCCAGCTGAGCAGGAGTGTATGGTGGATTGGGGAGGAAGTTGCTAATATCGGCAGTAGGAGAGGATACGCAGGTCTTCTGGAGGAACAGGGCACATGTCTACAAAGCAATGACAATATGTACCAGCCTGAGGAGAAGGTTGTATTATTTAGAATAGATGGAAATATCTGTTCCAGACACATCCTGCATATCTGTAGAGTATCTGTGTTTCATGCAGAAGTGATGTGTGATTTCCATGTAATGGTCTATACTTGCACAGCACCTTTTAAATGTATGTGTCATGCAGATTACTTCTCTTCTTAGTACGCCGTGCACATTACTGTGTGCGTGTATATACATTTCTAGATGTTACATGTCCCAGTGGCCTCTCCTGTTTCATTTCAAGTTGGGGTCGTAGCTGCCCCTCTTATTATTCTTCTCTTAATTGGAAGTAGACCTTTGTGCACTCAGCCCCTTAAAACCCCCATGCCTATTTCCGTTCTCCGGCACTAGGGGCGAAGCCTGAAGCACCTTGTGATACTAAGTATCAGTCCATGTGAAGGATGTGTGCCGGCAAGTTCTTCGCTCTGTTGCACTATCCTTGTGTTTCTTTGTGTACATTCGATCCATATTTTATAGTATATGTTCTTCTGTACACCTATGTATACACAAGCTTTTTTTTGTTGTTGTTTTTCTTGTTCTTTTGACCCTGGTCGCTCATGTTTCCGTGATAACCTTGCACGGATCAATATATGTAGCAATTTCTTGTGAAACCTTTAGCACAAGATGTAGATATTTACCATGTGTGTATCTTGGGGTAAATAGGAATTTATTGATCCCTTGTAAAGGGGCCTGGCTTTTATGTAATATAAGCATATATAAATATATATACATATAACTATGTAAGAAATATGTCCGGAGCATTTGGTAGCCCCAAATTTTGCACCTTTGTCTCAATGACTGTTTTGTACAGAAATAAGTTGTTTTTTTGTGTGATAGGACATGTAGGAAATCTTTGGCTGGGAAAACATTCTGGATTTCTTTTTTGCAGCTGGCAAGCCAAAAATTGCCTACCATAGTTCTCGGGCCTACTTTTAAAGGCCTTATTTGTCATAAAGCAGGAAAGTTTATTGTTTTCTACAGCCACAGATAAATAATTGTCCTCTATTAAAGAAGCACTCCAACTTGTTAAGGCATTAATAATGCTTACTCAACATCAATATTCTAGGTGTGAAGTGTATTTCATACCATGTCAGTCATTTCTCCCCTTCATTAATGGAAGCTAGGTAACATTATCTCAATATATAACCTACAAAGAATGGTAGCCAAGGGAATAACATCCAAAAGAGTAATCATATCCTACCTGGACCACTTAAAAATACAATAAATAGATAGAGAAAAAATGCCTACAGGTACACAATGTATTCAAGTAGTGGTATGTATTACATTGTGAGGCCCTGCCCGACAAACGTTTCGCCATAGCCTCTACCAAGGGCATGTTTTACTCCTCTTCAGGTCACGTTATCTCAAGTCTGACACCAGTCTAGTTCATGGCGTAAGTGCAAACAAGATGTCAGTCTCTTATTCCTGTGAATGGCAGAAAGACATCCTCACCTATTAGATCCCTCTTGGCAACTATTCGACTTCTCCCTTCTTTGACTCTCTGTATGTCTCCCACTCATCTAAAGATATAGGTTAAAACTAATGAAATTGTCTACAATAATGAAACCTCTTTTGCTGTTCATAACAACCAATCATAGAACAGCTTTCATTTTGTATTCTGCACTTGAAAATTAAAAGCTGCACTGTGATTGGTTGCTTTTTTTGTAGACTGCTTCATTTAAAAGAGCAGTGATGCAGCATGTGATAAAGCCAAATCTGCATCACACAGGTTACACAGAGACTCTGTTGTATAGATCACATAGGAAACACAGAGTGCTGCATATACATCACATAGAAACCAATGAGACCTCTGTATATACATCAGATAGGATACAGTGAGACTCTGCTATATACATCACAAGGGATACGCTAAGACTGTTGTATGCACCACATACGATCCACTAAAACTCTTCTGTATATATCACATTAAATACACAGACTCCGCTGTACACATCACATAGGATATATTGATACACTGCTATATAGAACACATAGCATACACTGAATCTCTACTATATAATCACATAGAATACACTGAGACTCGGCTGTATACGTCACATAGAATACACAGAGTCTCTGCTCTATACATCAAATAGGATACAAAGACACTGCTGTAAACAACACAGCATACACTGAGACTCTGCTGTATATATCACATAGGGTACATTGAGACTCTGCTTAAAGAAAAGCATATACCCTATAATAAAGTAAATAGTAGTAGTACATTAAAAAAAAATACGGTACTTAGTTAACACTGACCAAAAAGCGTAAAAGCCATCCCACTGCAACAAGGTATGCCCATCGGGATGGACCTACTTTATTATTTAAACCTTACTTTGGGTCAGTGACATCAATGTAAATAATGACAGAGAAAGACAAGGCCCTAACTACAACCACCTGCCTATGGGATGGCTTGTATGCTTTTTGATCAAACAAGCAGGTGGCTGTAGTTTGGACATGGTCTTCTCTGCCCTTATTTACACTGATGTCAATGACACAAGGAAAAGTTTTAATACTAGAGTAGGACAGTCCTGACTGGGTGTACCTTGTCATGGGGAATGGCTCTTATGCTTTCTTTTATCAAACAGTATTAACCTAGGGTCCTATTTTATTTAAATGTACTGATCGTATTCACTTATTTCCTTTATTATAGGGTATGCTCATTTTGTGTCTTTTCTTTTGGGTTTTGTCTGTAAAATGGCGACAGTGGAAACGAGCTCCTATTGCACAGATACGAACTTATGTTCCATCTTGTTTATTTGTTTGTTTTACTGAGTCTCTGCTGTACACATCAGATAAGATACACTGAGACTCTGCTATATACATCACATAGGATACACTGAGACTCTGCTGTATACATCCCACAGGACACACAGACTCTGCTGTATACATCAGATAAGATACACTGAGACTCTGCTGTGTACATATGATAAGATCCACTGAGACTCTGCTGTATACATCACATAGGATACACTGAGACTCTGCTGGATACATCACACAGGATACACTGAGAGTCTGCTGGTTACATCATACAGGACACAGACTGCTGTACACATCACATACAATACATTGAGACTCTGCTGTACACATCACACTGAACGATGAGACTGCCGTATGCATCACACAGGATACATTGAGACGCTGTATTCATCACATAGAATACACTAAGACTCTGCTGTGTACATCAGGGGACATCCACATAATGTTACTGATCTATCTACCAATAAGTAGGAGCAAGAGCAATGTGATGACACTCTGGCACAATGGGAATGGTAGTCATTGATTATGAGAACCATATATGAGGGAAGAATGAATCAAAGTGACAACTCAGACATGGCACATGAACTGAAAGAAGTATACATAAGAAATATGCAAGAGTAGTAGACTATACTGCACTATATACACAAAAATATAGCTGGAGTGCTTCTTCAACATGAATAATGGAACACATGATTTCTATGTCATTACAAATTGTAGCATGTTTTGGTCAGCTTGGACTTGTAGTTCTACAGCAGAAGAATTGTCAACGGATGCTCGTCTACACATACTCAGGTAGTCCAAATTATCCTATGGATAAATCCTGATTATGCAGGTCTCCAGGATTATCTAAGATATAGTATAATAAAGGGGCCGTGTTGACACTTCTGGAATATCCACAGGATATGCCAAAAATGTTTAATATGTAAGGGGTGTTTCTAGAAGAAGATCTAGTTTCCCCCTATCCTCCTATTCAGCCGATTTAAAGTACAATATAGAGGAGACCCAACTTCCATGCAGCTTTTCCTCTTGGATTGTATAGGAGTAATACAACTGATGACTGTTCTTAGGAAGACTTACTTATTACCCATTGATGGGTCAATTATAGTGGTTATTATTTTTATTTTTTTTACATTGGGATATTACTATTTACTCTATGGAGCTGTGTCTGAACATGAAATCTTGTTGTAGCCATCTTTTTTTTTTTTTTTTAATATCGATAAAGAATTGATATTTATTTAAAGATAAAGATGTATAACAAATGACTTGTAAAATGTGAAGCAGATGTATCAACATTTCCCACCTGTCCTGTAAGCCTAGGGATACCTTGTACTTTGCGAAATTGCATCTACTATTCACATTTTCACACATGACATTCACTGGTGATCAAAACTAGAGAACAATACACAATTTCCTCAATGTTAAGGTCATTGTGAAGTCCAATGTGAAAATATCCTAACATGAGTAAATCAGCAGCATTTTAAACTTATTTCAAAAGTAGAGAACACTAATGGTACCTTTACACACCGCCACAGGAAGGGAGAAACCGCCAGGCATCGGGGACAATTGTGCCTGTTGCCATGAAATCACTACGAAATGGCAGCGTGTAATTCAGGAAGTTCCTTCCTGTGTCCCGCAGTTCCTTCGGATACCTGTTTCTGAGCCGTGCTCAAAAACAGGAAGGAACAATCCCTATGGTGGTGGCGTGTAATCGGGGCACAGGCACGGTATTTGCGTGGCCTAGGAAATCCCAGGGGCGTGCCACGGCGTCATGGATACAACGCCCCATCAGCGATCATTGGTGGAGGCTCCTGCGTTTCGATTGGTTGTCCCTTCACAGGGCGCCATATTTAAAGAGCTATCCATTCAAAGTCCACAATTGCAATGGCATCATGTATTAGCCAGCCTTCCAGCGCAGGCTGGCCAATCATGATGCTATTGCGTTGTCCAATCACCATACGAGCATCACGTAATACACAACTCTGTCACGCCTATGTACTTGTGGCGCGAAATATGTATGCCCATATTCCTTTGTGGTGGCGGCGTGTAAACCAGGGAAGGTATTCAACAGTGAGTAAGCCGCAGGAGCTGTCGGCACTTCCGGGGAACGCAAATACCTTCAGTGGAGCACGTTTTGGCGGCGTGTATATGCGGCATCAGGGATCGGGATCCACCATTAAAAACGCGCACGTGCAGTGCCTACCTGTTGCTGCACTCTGTGGCGGCGTGTAAAGGTACCATTACAGATACCTGCAAGTTAGTGGTGTTAATATGGCACCTGGTGCTAATTTCCTTAATTATCTCCTCTTTTAACTGGTAGCCCAACTTTCCAGTTTGCACTAACTTTGTAGAAATGATGTGCTGTTCCAAAGTGACATAAACTCTCCGGCAATGGGTTGTCCAGATGAAGGCCAAAAGGGTCACCCTATCAGACATAGCAACAGAAGTTGGTTGTTGCAAGTCTGTGATTTCTAGAATATTGCATCTTTACAACATCACAAACTCTTTCAAGTCCCCCAAGAAGGCTGGTCGCCCTGGAAAGACAAACGCAAGAGAGGTTAATTTAATGTAGAAAATCTCTATGAGTAATTGTTTCAACACTGCAGCTGGAATAGCTCCCCACTTCAGCACTGAACAGGCTAAGGATCTGTCTCGTTATACAGTGTCATTACATTTAAGAGCATTTGGACTGAAAGCCCACTCTGCAGTGACCTAAACTCATTAGCAGAAAGTATCAAAAGACTAGACTCACCTTTAGTGAGGAGAATGTTGTGGACACAGAGGAGAAATGCTCCACCATTCATTTTAGTGATGAAAGCAAATTTAGTTAATTTGGGTCTGATGGGAAACATTATGTTCGTCAACAAACTGGGGAAAGACTGAACCCAAAGTGTGTAAAGAAGTCAGTGAAAGATGGTGGAGGAAGAGTCATGGTTTGTTGATTGTTATCTCCTGCAGGGGTTGGACTTCCCATTAGAATGGAGCTTATTTGGCAAGTGTCTTAATATCACCTTCTTACCCCTAATTTTGTAACTACATATGAAAAAATAATTATGGCAAAATATGAGCTAAATTTGGAAATCGTTACTGGTAGCTCAGTTACATCGAATTTCACAGACATCAGGGTTTTCACTGACGTTGGTAATTATGCAATGGCCACTAGACCTGGCTGATGAGTGCTGACTGGTGACTCATTTGGTGATGAGTTATAGAGGCATGCTCACTGCATAATTTCTCATTGGCCAATAGGCTGTGCATAGACTTTATGCTGATATCACTCGAAAGCAGTATAAATAGCACGACTGTGTAAGTGTAACTGCTAGACACAGTAAATGTGCATACGATTGAGGGATGGTTTACAGTGGTATATATAATTAAATATTAAGTGAAGAGCTATGGCGACAGCAACTACACTGTGTTCCAAATTATTATGCAAATGTTCTTTTTTTCTGATTTTTCTCAATGGTTGGTGCAAATGACAGTCAGTGTAATAAAAGTCATCACCCGTTAGAGTATACATCGAATTTTATTGAAGAAATCTACCTATGATAACAGTATAATTTTCAAAATTAAAAAAAACTCTAAAAGCACTGTTCCAAATTATTACACAGTAGAGTTTGTAAATATTTGATATGTTTGAAAGAACTGAAAATGCTCATTTGTTGAATTTGCAGCATTAACAGGTCACATTCACTGAAATAAAAAGCTATTTAACTCCAAAACATCCTAACAGGCCAAGTTACATGTTAACATAGGAACCCTACTTTGATATCACCTTCACAATTCTAGCATCCATTGATAGTGAGTTTCTGGAGAGTTTCTGCTTGCATTTCTTTGGATGATGTCAGAATAGCCTCCCAGAGCTGCTGTTTTGATGTGAACTGCATCCCACCCTCATAGATCTGTTGCTTGATTATACTCCTAAGGTTCTCTATAGGGTTGAGGTCAGGGGAAGATGGTGGCCACACCATGAGTTTATCTCCTTTTATGCCCATAGCAGCCAATGGCACAGAAGTATTCTTTGTAGCATGAGATGGTGCATTGACATGCATGAGGATGATTTTGCTCCTAAAAGCACGTTTTTGTTTTTTGTACCATGGAAGAAAATTCTCAGTTGGAAACTCTATATACATTGCAGAGGTCATTTTCACACCTTCAGGAACCATAAAGGGGCCTACCAGCTGTTTCCCAATGATTCCAGCCCAAAACATGACTCCTCCACCTCCTTGCTGACGTCGCAGCCTTGTTGGGACATGGTGGCATCCACCAACCATCCACTACTCTATTCATCTGGACCATCCAGGGTTGCTTGGCACTCATCAGTAAACAAGACTGTTTGAAAATTAGTCTTCATGTATATCTGGACCCACTGCAACTGTTTCTGCTTGTGAGCACTGTTTAGGGATGGCCGAATAGTAGGTTTATGCACCTTGAGGTTCGAGGGACTACAGAGGCACCAGCAGCTTCAAATATCTGTTTGTTGGTTTGTAAGGCCTTTTTAGCAGCTGCTCTCTTAATCTGATGAACTTGCCTGGCAGAAACCTTCCTCATTCTGCCTTTATCTGCACAAACACATCTGTGGTCAGAATCAGCCACAAATCTCTTCACAATACGATGATCACGCTTAAGTTTTTGTGCAATATCAAATGTTTTCATCCCTTATCCAAGGCATTGCACTATTTGTTGCTTTTTGGCAGCAGAGACATCCTTTTTCTTTCCCATGTTACTTGAAAACTGTGGCCTGCATAATATTGTGGAACACCCAGTTTTCCTTTTATTGGGCTCACCTGCCAAACTAATTATCACCGATATCTGAGATTGATTTCAATGATCTAAAGAACCCTGAGACACAATACCATCAATGGGTTTCATTGAAAAAAAAATAATAAAACCCTATGACACTTAAAACCAATTTGCATAATAATTTGGAACACAGTGTAGATTTCAAACAAAAGTCTATCTCATTGGTAGTATTATAACTGAATTAACAGCCAGTAAATTGCCTTCCATGCACATAGCTCTTGGGATTTTTTCTACATAGTCATCTAGAAATGCATGAAACTACAAGACAGTCTTCAGCTGCTACACTTGGAAGAGGTAGGGAAATTCTGGAATAAAGCAAGAATACCAATAAGATGTACAGAATTGTCAATCAAAATTAGATCGGACATTCGAAGAGTGTCGTTTGCGGAGGAAGAATAAAGGTAGACTGTGACACAGTAATCAAGAGAGGCTGAATTTATTTCAAGACTATCTTTTTGACATTGCTCATGTCAATGCTTTCCGTATGATGGCAATTGCTGAAGACACGTGGGGTGGCTCTCATTCAGAAATTATGTGGGCTGTTAATTAAAGATGAATCACAGCTTCAATTCTTATTGCATATTGTTGAGCAGCACAGGCAAGCTTATCCTGACAGCAAGAAACAGACGTGCTGGAGTAACTTTTGACAGAGTAGAAGATACTAACATTTTTCTATAAACAGTTGAAGACTGATGACAGTGAAGAGTCGTATTTTTTAATGCTAAACAGGAGTTGGACTGCTTCTCTTGCAGACATTGAGGTTAATAACACTATAGTTGGCTTCAATTGTATCTTTTAAACACTTTTTGTTTGTCATTTTTCAATCGCTTCCTTACCTTTGATGTGATCGAGCTACCTGCAAATTTAACATTAACAGATTGAAACTTGTTTATTGATATTTTTATATAAGGATGAATAAATGTAGAGGGTAAGATAATTGAAAATCGCACAGTTTTTTTTAGTGCCATATAAGATCCATTCTTCCTCTCGTACAGCTACATGGCAGAGTGAAGGCAAGTGTGTGTCAAAACCTTCTTCAACAACACGTGGTTTCTTACCATCAGCACTCAATCAGCCAGCAATTTTCATGCAGGACAATGCCCCTTGTCACACCATAAAACGGGTAAAGCAGTTCCTTGAAACACAAAATATTAAAACATTGAAATAGCCAGCCCAAGTGCAGATCTAAATCCAATGGAAACCTCTGGACAATCCTTGGTGACAAACTTATGACCAAGATATGCACAACAGTCACAGAACTGTGGAAGACACTGGAAGAACAGTGAACCAGAATCCCCCAGATCAGTGTGAGAGACTAGTGATGTCCTGTGTCCACAGATGTGTTAAAGTTATTCAAAGCAAAGGCCTGTACAAAGCAAAGGCCTGTACACTTCCTACTAATTGGTGGCTGTTTTAACCTTCACAAAATTAAGTTTTAATCTTTCTCTGTGCTACAGTCATTGCTTTTCTCTAATTATGATCATCACGTTTTGTGTAACATACTGTAAAGGTTTAAGTTGATAAACTTTGGTTATTTTGGAAATCACTGTTCTGGTGGCATGGTGTACCCCTAACACAAAAACTGCCAAATGTTCATCATGTAGATTGCATTCTGTCCGAAAAAATCAAGTGACCATACATTGTTCTCTAATTTTGATCACCAGTGTACAATCTGGGTTTTAGGTGGCATGTGACATGTGCCGATGCTGAGTATTTGGTTCTGAAATCTTCTGCAGCAAAACTGATCCCTGTGGCAGGAAAACGCACCACAACACACATGGTTTTTGGTGCAGATTGTAGTCCTGCATTTTTCTCTACTATAGTCAATGGCTGGGAGGGCTACAAAACACAGCAAACAATTAATGCTCATTCTTTTGTCTTGACCACAATCTGCAAGGAAAAAATAAGCATTGTGAGCACAACAATTTAGAATTCTCATAGACTTTGCTGAGGTAAGGATAGGCTTGCAGGTTTGTGACAAAAGGTGACACAAAAATGCTGCAAAAACTCATCAAAAAGCACTGTGTGCACGTACCCTAATGGTCTGCAATTTAAGTTGCATGATACTGTAACTTGTTTGATCTAGCTGCTATTTGGTGGTTTGGAGGAAGCTACAGTCAAGTCGCTCCAGTATTTAATTTCTACGTAGCCCTAAAGGCATTGTATTATGAGAATTAACCTGCTGATTAAATCAGATTCATGTTGAGTGTATTTTTTTTTTTATTTGTAGTATTTTTTCGGGTTTTTCATATTGCAATTTTTCTTAAAAGTTAAATATTTAAATAGAAATTAAACAAACTGTAGAGGCTGGGCACTGCTGGGATTTTTGTATTGGGAGTTTCCCCATATGTTGGTCATCTAGGTAAGGCGGCTGTGCACCTGGGTGTACTCAACTCGAGTGTATGCTTAATCAAACAGTCCACAAAAAGGGGCACTCACCCATTTGGTGCTTCTCAGGAGTTTATTCCTTTTTCAAGGTTCCATTCAGGATTCCATACAATGCAAGGGAAGAGAGGGAGGAGGGGGGGAACGTAGAGGGGTGCCAGACAACGGGCCGTTTCGTGCCTTAAGTGGCACTTCTGCTGGTCCGATCATTCGACTGGACTGATCTGCTGATTCAGACCAGCAGAAGTGCCACTTAGGGCACGAAACAGCCCGTTGTCCGGCACCTCTCCACGTTTCCCCCCTCCCTTGCATTGCATGGAATACTGAATGGAACCTTGAAAACGGAATAAACTCCCGAGAAGCACCAAATGGGTTAGTGCCCCTTTTTTTCTGGACTGTTTGATTTAAATGGAAATCTTTCAATTTTCACACTGGCTATTGAAGCAGTTTAACTCATACTGTCTGTTCTTTAAAAAAAAAAAAAAAAACTTTTTAGAAGTCACATTATCATCAGAGGCAGGATTACAGTGACTGGTGACATCATTATACACAGCTGATAAAACAGGCTTCACCATTCATTATAGGCAATGTGTCAGCTGCCTCAGCTTTACTTCAGGGTCTATTCATTGCTGCAAATGTTCATGTATATCTCCTGAAATAAACAACACAGGAAGTATGAATGTAGAGTACTCCAATAACCGGTGTCAACCGCAAGATTTTAGTTTGTTTGTTTTTTACAAATAATGATGGCAAAAATTTTTTTAAAATAAATGACCAACAATAAAAAAAATACTTTGATTTAAACAGTAGATTATTTTCTAATGACACATTCCCATTCCCTTTAAGTGCTATTACACAAGTCAAGGTTGCAAGACCTCTACTATTAGAAACTGTATACACGCCAATAACAAAATGTCCAAGGATATAATACAACGCAATGAAATTCTTACAACATAAGGCAGTATAGTCAGTGTTGAAGTGGCATAGCACAATTTAATATAACATTTATAATAATTAACTGTTCCATTAAAGGGGTACTCCCATCTCCAAGATCATATCTCACTGTACCATTAAAGGGGTACTCCCATCTCAAAGATCATATCTCAACATGTAGTAGGTGTAATAATAATATTAGCAAATACCTTCAATTAGAAATATATAGTTCTCCTGATTAGCTATTGTGCTTACCTCATGTGCAGGGTATTGCAGTAACTTGGGTATCCAAAGTTACAACCACAATCAACTAGTAAACTCACTGTAAGAGTGGTCATAACCATGGATAACTAAAGTACTGCAATGCACATGAAGTAAGTGACGGCTAATCAGGAGAACTATACTACATTTTTTATAGGAATTTGCTAATATTATTATTATCATACATACGACATATTGGGATAGGATCTTGGAGATGGGAATACCCCTATAAGCTTACATGGAATCTAAATTTTCAACAAACTACATGAATGAAAGAAGAAATTTTGTAATGTATCTTTTCAGAGAAAGCGGCTTCTTACTCTGCTTATAAAACCACTTCCTTCCCCCATGTCCTAAACTAATCATCCTTTCTGAAAAAAGGACAGTCAAGACGAGCCCAGGCTGCCAGCATAGTGATGTGTCAGATTAATCTATGAAGAGGAGACTGGGAAGGATGAGAGAGGAGCAGAATGGGAGACAGAGAAACACATGGTGCAGATTTGATCACACTTATGGTAGAGCTGGATTTGCAGCTATGCTGCTCAGTACTGCTGTATAATGTCCTCCATAGCTCTTCTGTTTCTGTCTGTGTGTTACCAAAGGGGAAAAGTATTTTTAGGCTCAGTTCACTCAAGGCGTTTTTTTTACAGCGTTTTTGTGCTCAGTTTTTACCTTGGTTTTATGATAGTCTAAACCTGCGTTTTTGATTTCCAGCAAAACCTGTGTGATTCAGGGAAAAGCTGTGTTTACATTGGTTTAATTTCCTTGCAGCTGCACAGGTTTTGCTGTATTTTGGAAAGAATGAGCATGTTAATTGTTTTCTGCATTTTTGCAGCGTTATATGGCAAAACCACAGCAAATCTCCTGCCAGGAAATCAGGAGTTGGTAGAAACCCCTAAGGGTTTGATGCCTTTTTGCGTGTCTCAACATAGCCTTAGTGTATGGGAGACTGCATGGCAACTTTGTGCACAATTGTGATGTGAACAGAGCCACAGGCAGGTCAAGTTGTGTCTATCTATGACCCTCTTCATTTTATTTTGACCATTTGAACATCATAATAATGTTATAAAACACAAACATTTCTTTCATAGCTTCAGATCATCACCCTCTGACTATTTTCATACATCTGCCTCATGACTTTCACACTTTGTAATACATCTTGTCTGATAGATTGGGTACACTGACAGTTCCTTACATTGATTAGGGATGCCCTACTGCAGGGGTGGGGAACCTCAGGCCCAGGCCTGAATGACTCAATGACTTCTTTGCGGCCCCCGGGCAGATTCCTGGGGACCGCAGTGCTCAGGCTGGCAGACGCGTTTTGCCGACTGTCTGCCCTTTAAATCCAGCTCTCCAGTGATCTCTATGCCCCAGTCTCAGTTCCCCCAGTCAGGTATATGTTCCCAGCCTCTCCTGTGATGTCTAGGCCTCTAGCAAACCTGGAAAAGCAGTTGAGAAGCAACATGACCAATATCACCCACGCCAAAGAGAAGCAGCTCCAGCCACCACAGTAGGGGTGAGGTTATTGTTTAACCAAATATAGCGGGTAATTTTCAAGTTATTTTGTACGGCCCCCGAAGGATTGTAGAAATTTCCAAATGGACCTCGGGAGAAAAATGCTTCCCCGCCCCTGCCCTACTGGTTCTGATCCTAGAAATGGGAAGAAAATGGAGCAACGAAGCATGTGTATTACAGTACTGTAGTGCAGCTGGGAGAACTATTGTGTCATAATGATGATAGGCTGGTAATTCACCCCTCCTTTCCCCCATAACCCTGTTATTGATATCTTTTTTTTTACAATTTTATAAAACTAAACATGACAATAGAGAACAGGATAAAATACGGCATAGTCCATCCGTTAAGCTTCGTTGCATAAAAGATGAGATGAAGGACAGGTAGAGCTATCACTGTCATTGCTCATTCTTCCTCAACGGGTAATACTTTATATTTCTATAAATTATTGTACAACAGAGTGTCTTCCATTATAGCACTCTTCTGAAAGGGAATCTGTCAGTAGGATCAATCTTCCTAAGTTGTCTATATGGTCTTGCAGGTCATAGTTATATCAAATGATACCTTGTTATCTGTAATCCAATGTCTTATTCCTGAGAAATCCACATTTTTCTTAATAAGTAAATGGATATTGCCTCCAGAGCTTATTATAACAGAAATGGGGGCATTGCCAGTGTGAGACATGTAGATCACAGTAGAGTGAACTGTTAGTCATTACATGTCTTCAAAGATAAATCTCAATAATACCCTTACATGTTTGCTACTGAGAAATCAACATTTGAATTGATCTGAAAATGAGGTTGTAGATGTGAAGCCTTTGTCACTCCAGCTCTATTCACACAGCAATGCCTCCTCCTGTCCGACTGGTTTCTATGATATGCGACTTCAATCAAAGATGTCATCAGTCAAGCAGGAGGAGGCCCCACTGGGCTTGAAATTTAGCAGGAGTGGCAGAGGCTTCAGATCTACAAACTTCAAGCTCATTTACATATTAATTTTAAAAATGATTTTTCATTTTAAGGTATTACTGAACTTGTCTTTTAAAAAGCTGCATGCAGATATAAATAGCTTGGGGTGAAATCCTGCTTACAGCTTCCCTTTAAAGAGGTTGTTTTGTAAAGAGAAGTTATCGCCTATCTATAGGATAGGCAATAACTTTAGTAGGATGGCGGAGTTGTGCGCATTATCGACTACGGCTCCGTTTATTCACTGTGAAACTGCCGATTGTAGTGTTTAGATTTTTCTAAGTGCCCCCATAGTGAATGAATGGAGCATCGGTTGAGCATGATCAGTAACAAAAATGCGATTAGTGAAGGTTCTTGCAGTTAGACCCCATATAATTTATCACCTACCCTATGGATAAGCAATATCTTCTCTTTACCAGACAACCCCTTTAAAATGTGTAATCGAGTCTAGTTATTCCCTTCTGTGCAATATTGCAATTTACTAAAGTTGTCCATACTATGCTAGATAGTGTGCACCCAGTGTCTAATACTAAGGTCTTATGGGAGACAGCTGGCCACAATTCGGTATTTCCTGGACCATAATGTCCATTATTTCTTGCAGTAATAAACTGTATATTATACTGTTCATATCCTGCCATAGAAATCTGTCTCTGATGTAAAGGAAAATGTACTTGATGCTGATTGATCAGGTTGTTAAAATGAACCCATCAGCATGATTTCACACATGGAAGTAGTGGTATCTAATGTGACTGTCATAAAATCGAATACAAATCTGGGGGCACTTGCACCGGGGTAGGAGGGGGTGTTATAGCACTTACACTGCTTCTTCTAGATGCATTGACTCACTGCACTGCCTCTCCACCCGGATTTGCATTTGATTTCTATGATACACTTCTTATGATTCACATTTCAGATCCCTACAAAAAAAAAATATTTTTATTGGGGTCGCAGCGTTTTAGAGCTAAATATATATGACTAAAATCAAACATACATGGTCTGATAGATGCGGCCCGCACGGATCAGCTATCAGGTTCCCTTTCAAGGTGGGAGGAAATTGACTTCTTTGTCAGTTATACCTACAAAAACACAAGCCTCTCATTGATCTACATCTCATCTACCCACAAGTCTCTTCAGTAGAATATCCGCATGTTAAAAAGTAAGACACATAAGCTATGTATCTGCGGCATTGTTTTACAAGAAAGACATAAGCTAGTGACACTATGTTCTGCGCAGCCGAGACATCCAACTTCTCACATTTCATTAGAGTGAATTTGTCACCAGGTTTTTGCTACCCTATCTGAGTGTTAGAATAAGGTATGGGCAGAGACCCTGATTCCAGCGATGGATCAGATACTGAGCTGCTTTCTGTCACTTTGATAAAATCCCTGTTTTTTTCTGCGGAAGATCTAGCAGTTCTCTGAATGTTGATCTCTGTATATCCCACACTGCTGATTGGCAGCTTTGTGCCCATGGGCAGTGCACACAGACAACTGCCAATCAGTGGTGGAGGGTTGTACAGAGCTCATGAGTATGGAGGACTACCTGGTTTTCTAGTCCTCTAATGATAATCTCTTGATTATAATATAGTGATTTTATCAAAACTACTCAAAACATCCCAGTAAGTGACACATTGCTGTAATCAAGTTATGAAAAACTTTGCTGACAGATCCTTTTTAATAATAAGGTGCAATCATAATAACCATACATTTCCATTTTGCTGTTTGAATATTTCAATATTCTCATGTATAAACATTTCTTATTTTATTTGGTTGGTATTGTTAACCTTTTAATTTCCTGAAGACAGCACAAGTTGCTTCACCTTTATTTGAGTTCCCAAGTTACTCCTATTATGTGAATCTGTGCCCAGTGATGTACTGTATACACTGTAGCCGCTCTAGAGGATGGGATTGAGTGCTCCACAGAAGGTGTGATAGATGTGGTTGGATAACTGGGACTCCAATGATCATGAGAGAAGGGGTACCATGTACTCAGAAAGCTGTATCTATATCTCCCATAGTGACAAATAGGGTGTCTGCTGATAACCACCCTCCTCCACTACCTGCTGTACCACTTAGAAATTAGCGGACAGGGAATATGTTCTTTGGCAAGAGGAGTCCCCCTGATAGGACACTTGCTACACTCTGTTTACTTGCACTTAGAACAATGACATATAATGTTGTTGTATTCATCATTTATTATTGACAGGCTGTAATACAACGATGGGCTCTGATCACATTAAGTGATTGGTAAAGTGCAAACCCCAGAATGAAATGTCTATATATTATGATTTTTTTTATGAAATATTAAATGTGACAATTGTTTGGGCTTTTTACAAAAGTAATATTCTTAGCATTTTTATAGCTCTTATGAATTCCTTGTTATACTTGTAAATACTTTGTGTCTCTCTGTCCATTTCTGCAGGAATAAGTGGCGAGACTGTTTTCTTCTGTTTAATAAAATGACAGTTTCACATTATAACCGTTGTCCTTTTATTGCTTTTTTACTTCTTACCAGTACAAGAACACAAACCACAAAACTAGTGTGAAACTCCATAAGGGGGAAATTTATCATTAAAGGGAGATACCGATGAACAAAGTACATTTTAACCAATAGATCTTGAAATAATACGTTCCGCTGTTGGATGTGTTAAAAATGTTCCTGTGCTGAGATAATCTTATATATGTGTCCCTGCTATGTACTGTGTAATGGATGTGTCTGACCATACAGTAACATGGTCTGATCATACCACATCTCCTGTGCTGAGATAATCTTATATATGTGTCACTGCTATGTACTGTGTAATGAATGCGTCTGACTGTACAGGAACATGGTCTGATCATACAACATTTCCTGTGCTGAGATAATCTTATATATGTGTCCCTGCTATGTACTGTGTAATGCAGAGGTCCCCAAATCCAGGCCTCAAGGGCCGCCAACAATTCAGGTTTTCAGGATTTCCTTAGTATTGCACAGGGCTTGGAATCATTACCTGTTCAGATGATCACATTAGCACCTGTGCAATACTAAGGAAATCCTGAAAACCTGCACTGTTGGCAGCCCTTGAGGCCTGGAGTTGGGGACCTCTGGTGTAATGGATGTGTCTGACCATACAGGGACATGGTCTGATCATACCACATCTCCTGTGCTGAGATAATCTTATATATGTGTCACTGCTATGTACTGTGTAATTAATGTGTCTGACTGTACAGGAACATGGTCTGATCATACAACATTTCCTGTGCTGAGATAATCTTATATATGTGTCCCTGCTATGTACTGTGTAATGCAGAGGTCCCCAAATCCAGGCCTCAAGGGCCGCCAACAATGCAGGTTTTCAGGATTTCCTTAGTATTGCACAGGGCTTGGAATCATTACCTGTTCAGATGATCACATTAGCACCTGTGCAATACTAAGGAAATCCTGAAAACCTGCACTGTTGGCGGCCCTTGAGGCCTGGAGTTGGGGACCTCTGGTGTAATGGATGTTTCTGACCATACAGGGACATGGTCTGATCATACCACATCTCCTGTGCTGAGATAATCTTATATGTGTCCCTGCTATATACTGTGTAATGGCAGTGTCTGACCATACAGGAACATGGTCTGATCATACCACATCTTCTGTGCTGAGATAATCTTATATATGTGTCCTGCTATATACTGTGTAATGGCAGTGTCTGACCATACTGGAACATGGTCTGATCATACCACATCTCCTGTGCTGAGATAATCTAATATATGTGTCCTGCTATATACTGTGCAATGATCGTGTCTGAGCGCAAGTATGAAACCAGCCTTACTGGCAGTGCTGCTTATTTATTTATGTATTTTAAAAGTTGGTATTCGTTATTGAACCAGTGCGGTTGCGCGATGCAAGCAGAGCGCGCCTAGAGTACCTGCATTGTGGTGGTGAACCTCAGCACTTGAATGCTGCCAGCTCTCCTCCATGGCACATGTATGAGAACACATGGAAGAAAACATCTGAAATAGTAAAAGACATCAGTCTAATGACCTCATGCAACTTAGGCAGTCCCAGGAGCGTACAATACTGCAGACTACCAAAGCTCAGCTGCCTGGCGAATGCGAGGACTTACAGAGCGCTTCCATTTTAAACTTCCCAACCGGGATACCCTCAGCACAGTGTGGAGCCCACTGGGACAGGGTACTCGGTACTGGACCGGGGTATCACGGGGGTTATCACGGCGGTCTTGGTACGGACCGTGTCCCGAGCCCAGAAGTAAAGGGATTATTTACAGGGGTTGTCATGACGCCACCCACGGGTTGTGGTCAATGGGGAATGAGGCAGTCGACAGGGTATGGGGTACTCGGGTACCGGGGCTGATGGTGGCTTGGATGGGGGATCACGGCTGGTCGATCCCCCGGTACCGTGCCCTGGACCCTCAATGGCGGGGAATGGTGGGGGAATAAGGGGATTGTTAACGTAACGCCACCTATGGTACCTGGTAACGCCCAGGACCGGGTAACTCAGCTTTCAGGCGATTTCGGTCTGGGTTGTTAGGGTGGCTGCCTGAGGCCGTGGCCCTGGTGGTCAATGAATAAGGGGTTAAATAAAGTATATGCAAGTTTGTCGTGACACACCTGCTGTACCTGGTGATGCTCACCAGCGCCGCTACAGTCCTCCGGTGGTCGTTGGTATTGTGGCAATGATGGTGTAGTCCCCCGCAGGCGGGACTGGACCGCTGGTGCAGTGTTTCTGTAAGGAGACAGTTTATGCAGGAAAGAATGCAGCAGAGGCGATAACTCACTTCACCGGGTACTTTACTGGAAAACCTTCAATCATCATCACAGTCTTTCAGTGCAGTAGATGTTATAATGACAAATGCTACGGATGCTGCAAGTGGAATTTCTGGTTTGTAGATGGATCCCTCACTGTGTGCCGTTCCCGTTCCTTTCTTTCCTTGCCTCCCAGTGAAGTCTGACTTCATATAGACTAGTCCGACCTCCTGCTGTTCCTTGTTCTCCCCTCACTTGTACCCGTCGGGTGAACCTTCTTTTGGGCTCGTTGCAGTGTCCTGCTACTCCTGGCTCCCCTATTTCTGGGATCTTTGGGAGTCAGAGGCGTACATAAAGATACCCCTGTTCTTCGGATTGTCTGCGAGCCTTAAAGAACTCACAGGTGCGGGCTCCGGTACCCGGTTCTCTTCCTGGGGCAAACTCTCGGTTACTCTATTCCCCACTAGAGTGAACTCCGGCCTCCGAGTTCCTTCCTCTCTTGCCTTCCTCTGTCTGGGATCTGTACTTTTCTCCTGGGCCCTCAGCCGAGGGGACCCTCCTGTTCCCCCCAGGCCGACTGCCTGCTTCCTCCAACTCCAACTCTCTCCAGCTAACCAACCCCAACTCCAACTCACTAGTTCCCCCTAGAAGTCACTATATACCCTCCCGGGGTCCCTCCCACCTACTGACTAGTGTGGGATGCGAGTTCTAGGATTCCACCTACTGGCCATAGTTCCACTTGCAGTGGAGTGACTACACCGCTTTTCTGGGTGTAGTACCCCTTTTGTGGCACCTACATCGTGTGGTGCTACAACAGCACTGGGGACAGAGGGGACATATACCATCACTGGGGGAGGCCTGAGGGCAAATACAGCACTGGGGGACTGTGGCGGCCTATTTATCACAGCGGATGCTGAGGGAATCTACACACTGGCACATAGGCTGCTGGGGGAAGGCACATGGGCTGCTGGGATGGGGTCACATACATTGCTTGGGGGGAGTCACACACACTACTGGGGTGGAGGCACATACACTGCTGGAGGGTGGAACATACACTAGTGGGGTGGGGGCATAGGCTGCTGGGGTGCAGCACATGCTTTGCAGAAGGGCACATACACTGCAGGGGGGCACATGGGCTGCTGGGGTGGGGGCACACACTGCAGGGGTGAGCATAGGCCACTGGGGGCAGCACATACTTTGCTGGGGGGCACCTAGGCTGCTGGAGAACATATGGGCTGCTGGTTGGTAGGCACATACACTGCAGGGGGCACATGGGCTGCTGGGGTGGGGGCACATACACTGCAGAGGGGTGCATAGGCTGGTAGGGGAGCAGCACATACTTTGGTGGGGGACACATACACTGCTGGAGGGCATATGGGCTGTTGAGGTGGGGGCACATACACTGCAGAGGGGTGCACAGGCTGGTAGGGGAGCAGCATATACTTTGCTGGGGGACACATACACTGCTGGAGGGCATATGGGCTGTTGAGGTGGGGGCACATACACTGCAGGGGGATGCATAGGCTACTGGGGGGTAGCACATACTTTGCTGGGGGGCACCCAGGTTGCTGAAGGACACATGAGCTGCTGGGATGGAGCCACATACACTGCAGGGGGCACATGGGCTGCTGGGGTGGGGGCACATACACTGCAGAGGGGTGCATAGGCTGGTAGGGGAGCAGCACACACTTTGCTGGGGACACATACACTGCTGGAGGGCACATTGGCTGTTGGGGTGGGGGCACATACACTGCAGATGGATGCATAGGCTACTGGGGGTAGCACATACTTTGCTGGGGGGCGCCCAGGCTGCTGGAGGACACATGAGCTGCTGGGATGGAGTCAAATACACTGCAGGGGGCACATGGGCTGCTGGGGTGGGGGCACATACACTGCAGAGGGGTGCATAGGCTGGTAGGGGAGCAGCACATACTTTGCTGGGGGACACATACACTGCTGGAGGGCACATTGGCTGTTGGGGTGGGGGCACATACACTGCAGATGGATGCATAGGCTACTGGGGGGTAGCACATACTTTGCTGGGGGGCACCCAGGCTACTGGAGGACACATGAGCTGCTGGGGTGGAGCCACATACACTGCAGGGGGCACATCGCCTGCTGGGGTGAGGGCACATACACTGCAGAGGGGTGCATAGGCTGGTAGGGGAGCAGCACATACTTTGCTGGGGGACACATACACTGCTGGAGGGCACATGGGCTGTTGGGGTGGGAGCACATACATTGCAGATGGATGCACAGGCTACTGGAGGGTAGCACATACTTTGCTGGGGGTACCCAGGCTGCTGGAGGACACGAGTTGCTGAGGTGGAGCCACATACACTGCAGGGGGCACATGGGCTGCTGGTGTGGGGGCACATACACTGCAGGGGGATGCATATGTGGCGCTCAACTATGTAGGTGCCACAAAAGGGGTACTGCACCCATAAAAGCAGTGTAGTTATCCCACTGCAAGTGGATCTATGGATGGTAGGAGGAACCCTAAACCCATACCCTACACTAGTCACACAGTGGGAGGGACCCCGAGAGGGTATATGGTAGCCCCAGGGGCCGGTCTGTCCTTGACCGTCAGTCTCGGCCTCCAAGGGTTGGAGAGTTACAGAAGTTCAGGATGGGAACCTGAGGAATGAAAGACGAAGGGAGACAAAAGGGTAGATCCCAGAAGAAGGAGAAAGGAGCAAATGACTCAAGCGAGGGAGTTCGCTCTAGGTAAGCAACCGGATACCGGATCCCACACCTGTAGGAACCTTCACGGCTTGCAGAGAATCCGTTGATCGAGGGTATCTCCAGATACGGCCCTGACTCCTAAAGCACTCACTAGAGGGGAATCAGACACTGCGGTAGCCGGCTGCAGTGATCAACAGAAGGTTCACCCGAGGGGAGCAAAAAGGAAATAAAGAGAGACAGCAGGAGGTCAGACTTAATCTTTATGAAGTCAGGCTTCACCCCACTACTGGGAAGCAAGGGAACAAGAGGAACAAGAAAGGCATATACGAGGGTTTTCCGTCCAGGGCCGGCTCCAGGTGTCTGTGGGCCCCGGGCGAAAAGGTCTCAGTGGGCCCCTTTAAGTACATATCGCGGACTATATATATATATATATATATATATATATTGCCGCACACTTACCGCAAGCCCCATAGACAATGCATGGGGCTTGCCGCAAACGTGCAGCAAGTGCAGCCGCTAGACGGAAAATGCGGCAGATGCGGGGTTTTTTTTACCGCAACTGCCACATTTAAAAAAAAACTCCTATGTGAAGGCAGCCTTACAGGAACAGTGACTGCCGAATCCAGCAAGAGCTGTTTCTGACAGTGAGTACCGTATATACTCGTGTATAAGCCGACCCGTGTATAAGCCGACCCCCCTACTTTTGGCCCCCAAAACCTGGGAAAATCTATTGACTCGTGTATAAGCCGAGGGTGGACCCTAGCACAAGTATACAGCCCCCAGCAGTGTGGTATACAGCAGTCCCAGAGGTAGATACAGCAGCCCCAGTGGTAGTATACACCCCAGCCCCAGTAGTATATACACCCCCAGTGGTATATACAGCCCAGTGGTAGTATAGACGCAGCCCTAGTAGTATATACAGCCCCAGTGGTAGTATATACAGCCCAGTGGTAGTATACAGGGCCCCAGCAGTATATACAGCCCCAGTGGTATATACAGCCCCAGTGGTAGTATATACAGCCCCAGTGGTAGTATATACAGCCCCAGTGGTAGTATACAGGGCCCCAGAGGTAGTATACAGGGCCCCAGAGGTAGTATACAGGGCCCCAGAGGTATATACAGCCCCAGTGGTAGTATACAGGGCCCCAGAGGTAGTATAGACGCAGCCCCAGTGGTAGTGTATACAGCCCCAGTAGTAGTATATTGCAGCCCCAGCGGTAGTATACAGCAGACCCAGTAATGCAGGGCCCCCCCAGCCTCGCTCCGGTCACCTGTAAAGCAAACTATACTTATCAATGTCCCGCTGTCCGCGCCCGCTCGCCGCTGCCGTCCACGATCCTCCATCTTCATGCGTCTTCTTCCTGTTTCCTGTGCTCGTCGCAGGGAATTACGTCATTGCCTGCGACGAGCACAGAAACAGGAAGAAGACGCATAAAGATGGAGGATCGTGGACGGCAGCGGCGAGCGGGCGTGGACAGCGGGACACTGATAAGTATAGTTTGCTTTACAGGTGGCCGGAGTGAGGCTGGGGGGCCCTGCATTACTGGGGATGCGGGGGCTGCTGTATACCGATGTATACATCGGTATTTTACCGATGTATACATCGGTATACAGCACTGACATCGCGTATAAGCCGAGGGGGGTACTTTTCAGCCCAATGTTTGGGCTGAAAAACTCGGCTTAAAACGCGAGTATATAGGTATATTACACAATTGTTAGGAGCGGGCTAAAATGCGATTGCATTCCCTTGCGCCTTTTAAAAATACCCTTCAAATGCAAAATGTTGCATTTTTGTGCGTCTGAGGATGTTTGGTATATACACGAGCATTCTCAAGCACACAAATAATGCAAGCAGCTCAATGGAGCCGCACTGCCATATGGTGGCACCGCAGCCAGGCGGAGTGTCTGGCCGTCTGGATCCCTCTTTCTCCTCACCTTTCTTCTAGCCGCTCCGGTCTCCTCCGGTCGCTCTGCACATATCAGCACAGTGATGACATCGTGCGCCTCCATGCTGAGCTGCAGAATGCAGACAGCGGCAGAAGAGACTCTGGAGAAGAATGCTGCTGGCAAAGGTGGCTGAGACTATAGGAGAGAATCCACAGGGGGCTACCACTGGTACACATACCTCGTACACACGCGGCTCTGCTTCGTACACCTCATACACACGCGGCTCTGCTCCATACACCTGTACACACATGGCTCTGCTCTGTACACCTCGTACACACATGGCTCTGCTCCGTACACCTCATACACACACGGCTCTGCTCCGTACACCTCATACACACACGGCTCTTCTCCGTACACCTCATACACACACGGCTCTTCTCCGTACACCTCATACACACACGGCTCCTCTCCGTACACATCGTACACACACGGCTCTCTCCGTACACCTCGTACACACACGGCTCTGCTCCGTACACCTCGTACACACGTGGCTCTGCTCCGTACACCTCGTACACACGTGGCTCTGCTCCGTACACCTCATACACACACGGCTCTTCTCCGTACACCTCGTACACACACGGCTCTGCTCCGTACACCTCGTACACACTCGGCTCTGCTACATTCACAACTGTAAATCCCTCCTGACCCCACACATAACCTTCACCTAATTGCCATGCACCTAGTACACACTCACCTCTGCTACATTCACACTGTAAATGCCTCCTGACCACACACAAACTTCACCTTATTTGAGCATCATTCATGGCCAGCAGAGTCCTGGATACACTGAGGAGCTGATCATGAGACCCCTGACTCCTCCCCATCCATTGACATCATCACAGGTCCTGTAAGCACACTAGCACAGTGTGTGCACTGCAGCTCTGTCGGCTCCCGTGGAGGGGGGAGGAGGGAGACCTCCGGTGCTGCAGCCTGCAGGAGCCTGAAAATGACCCCCCAGCTGCCCCCTGGATATGGCTCTGGCTGTGGGGGCAGTGCTCAGGGGCCCCTGAGGGCTAGGGTCACACTTGCATTGTGACCCTAGCCTTAAGCAAGTATTGTATGTTGCAACGCTGCTATGAGCTGGAGGCAGCCCATAGAAACCCGACGTTTACCATGACAACCAAATGGTTGTCAATGTAAACTGCGGGTTCTATGGGCTCAGTTGCTGGCAGCGCATAGCGTTTAAACGCTCTGCGCTGCAGCAGACAATACTTGCGTCAGGCTAGGGTCACAACACAAGTGTGACCCTAGCCCTCAGGGGCCCGGTGGGCCCCCTCCAAGCCGTCGGGCCCCGGCACTTGCCCGGGTACGCCGGGTGCTGACGCCGGCCCTGGTTCCGTCTACCACTATAAAATCTGCTTGCAGTCACTCGTAGCCATTTGTCTGATAACATTCATGCTGCACTGTGAACTGTAATGACTGTTGAGTTCCAGTAAAGTACCTGGTGAAGTGACTTCTCGACTCTGCTGCATCTTTCCCTGCACAAACTGATTCCTTCCACAGAATCGCTGCCCCGGCGGTCCAGTCCTGCCTGCAGAGGACTACACCATCATTGCCGCAATACCATCGACCACCGGAGGACTGTGGCGGTGCTGGTGAGCATCACCAGGTACTGCAGGCGTCACGAACTTTATCTTTATTTT
>JARQOC010000006.1:362457066-362500037 GCA_033576535.1 Allobates femoralis
CTGGGCTTTGATCTAAACAGACAATGAGTCTTTCTGCGGGGTCCCTGTTTCTCCTATGGCCCCTGGCCCTATACTTAGTCAGTTTCAGCGTCTCATACTTAACTTGCTTCAGGGCTGAACTCCTGATTCTTCCGGGCTTTTGCTGTTGCACTAAATGCTGGCAGTGTCGGACTCTGGTGTCCAGGTGTACTAAAGGGCTGTAGTGACCAGTTTCCTTTCTTTCTTTTTTTTGTTCAGATGTTTTTTTATTAAACTCGGCATAATATTGCAACACACATCAGAAAGACAATATCACAATATTTTACCTTTTATATGATATAAACCCAACTATGGATCCCACCCCCCACCCTCCATACTCATGAACAGATTCCCTGTATGCATTTCTATACAAACAATAGCACTTATATCTAGAATCCTCGTATATACATCCTCCATCTTCTTCTTTAGCCACAGGTCCAGCAGTATAAAAGAAAACATTTGTCACAGTCGTCGCTCATACACCTTCTGACACATTATCCTCCACCCGCAACCATGGATCCCACAATTTTTCAAACATTGTAAAGGCATTCTTTTCTTATATATATTCTCCTCTGTTCGTATGATATACGCCACTTGTCATAAGTATTCCATCCTGGAGGGAGGCTCGGCCCTGATCCACGCCCTCGCAATCAACTTCCTCGCCATGAATAACAATCTTGCCACCGCAATCTTCTGCACACTCGTCACATTTATTTCTTCCACATAACCTAACACACACACAATTGGTATTCTCGGAATCACGCGTCCATACCTTCCCTCAATCAAATTTATCACAACCATCCAAAAAGCTTGCAGTCTCGGACATTCCCACATCATATGTAGCACTCCCGCACCCTCATGCATGCATCGCGGACATTCTCATGTACTCCTAACCCCAATCCTGTGCAAAAACTCAGGCGATCTATAAACTGTGCACCAAATAGAGCTGCAACATCCTACCCGGCTCACTCAAAGACAACTTCGGACGACCAGTTTCCTTTCTTAATTCCCTTCTTTCTCCACTTGCCTCCAACTCTTTCGCTAGGGTGCGCACAGCGGTCAGTGGTCCCTGGTCCTAGATCCTTCCCAGCGACCAGCTCCTCCGTCTCCTCTCTCTTCCCTCTCACACACTAACTGGAACTCACTAACTCCTCCCCTCAGGCCTTGATGTTCTTAAAGGGGAACTGATTTAAAGCAGCCAGTTGGGCTCCCCCTTCAGGTCTGAGGTGGAAGGTGGTGTGTGCTGTGCAGACCAAGGTGTAAGTCCTCCCTTGCACCGGTGGATCCTGTGGCAATCCCCCGCAGGGGTGCCACAGGAACCACCGCTGCTGCTTCTGCCAGGAGGATGGATGGTGCTGCAGCCGGATGGATGAGCCCGCCATAGGTCGGGCTGCTTCTGGCAGGGTAAATCACAGTTCAACATACAAGGAAGCAAACACTGGAGACTCTGGCAGGGTTCACTGGGTTTTACTTAAGTTCTTCATAACTTCTAGTACAGTTCACAGTTCAACCGGTTCACAAAGCTGTTTCAGTCTCCCACAATTTAACTCCACACTTTGTTAACCCTACTGCATCCAGGTTTCTGCCTTAAGACCCTTCTCCTTCTGAATACCATTCAGGCCCTTCTTTACTACTCCTTTTCTTATGTGCTGTATGGTAGGTCGCTCGGGTCCTTGTTGGCTTAACCCTGTGTACGGGTATGTCTAAGCTCTGGAGCCCTATGTGCAACTGTACCTCCTGCACTTGTGTTAGGAAATCAGACCTGGAATCTGCATCTCCCCGCCAGAATGTCTGTGATCCTGCTTGTGTCTGCGGTCACCTCAGAGCCGACTCTCTGGTCCTGGCCTAGCCTTCCAGTGTCCCTCTGTTTCAGGGGATCACCAGGCTCCTTCCTACCCGTGTGACTACGGCGTACATAGGGGATCCTTTCCTTCGGTCGTCCTCTGGTACCGCTGCTGTTTTCCTCGCTGGCCCAGCTGTACAGGCCTAGTCCTGGTCTTTACTGCTCGGCACCCTCTCACCTACTATTGCTACTTCCTGGTTTTCCCCTTATGTACCCGGTTCGTCACCTTGCCTACATCCCACCCACTTGTGACTGGTCCTACCACCCCTTGCCCGCCTAGAGTCCCGGGCTCCGGATTGGGTCTTGTGTCTGTGGGTGTGTTTGTGAAGGTGTTTGTATAAAACTGTCTCCACCTCCCTGGCTGCAGTTCTTACCTGTGGCCACCCTGGTTGCAGGGGCGCCACAGCAGCACGCGTATAGCAAAGTTTACCTTACTTCTGGGTTCAGTCACACTACCGGGACGCTGCCATGCCTGTAAGTAGAGGGACTGATTAATCATACGATATTTCCAGTCCTGGCAGGCACCGGCTTACCTTAGGTAGCTTAGCACCATGATTTCCTGGGGATGACCGCAAGACCAGCTTGGGATTTACATCCAGGACATCCACTTTTTGTGACGGGAGACATATCTATATATATACTAAGCAGGGAACTGAGGGACACACGTAAACGTATATATAGGACCGCAATCTAGACCAGACCAACTGCAGGTGCCACGCCCCTGGGAACATGGGGGGGAATATGGTAAGTCTTTGCACACTGCAGCACCGGACCCAGAAAGTGCAGGGAGGGCTCATCTCATGGATGGATGGCACAGCCACCTCTTACCACTCTGCAGAGATGATCTCCCCACCCAGAGTCCGGCAGCTGTACGATGACCTTACCGCTACCAGGTCTTTCACCTCCAGGGACCAGGACCAAACCTGTATGTAGGGTCGGAGAAGAGGGGAAGGAGAGGGAGCGGACAGGGGTTCACATACATTACTGCATAACATAGCGTTGATAGCAAAAAAATGTATATTGAGGAATTGGCTGAAAGCGGAGAGTCCCTCCAAGGTAGAGATGATGAATCAGATGAAATCACTTCTGACACTAGAAAGACTGGAGGTTGATGTGGAAACCCTTCTATAGGGAGAGCTTTTGGGTGGACACAAAGGGTCTTCACATTGCCAGTGAGTTTCAAATTAATATTCATTCATGAATGGAGACGAGACATGTCTGCAGGTAGAGTCTCATCTGTCTGAGGTGGCCAAGACTCACCAATTTATTACAAGAAAAGCGGAAGTACATCCATTACATGTAACAAAGAAAGGAAACCAAAATAGTTTATCAGTTGTAACACACTTCTCGTGGCCCAACGTAAAACCTTCTTGACAGGAAACTCACAGGACACCAGTATTCCTTAGTCAGACATTCAATGATGCAAAGTTTAGACAAAGGCTACAGACATAGAAAAACATATAATTGTTTCTAAATAATAATGAAGCCAGATATAAAATATTAGCCATAACAACTCCTCCCTTTTTATTATTTTACAAACAATATATTCATCAGCTACTTCCCCATGCTATAAAAGCCTGGAGGGGATGAATCCCGTTCACCGACAAATATCTTGCTTGTAAATCTAATCATATTTGTTTATGGAAAAAGTGGTATCTTATTTTGCAGGCCTGTGATACTTAACCTTGCGTGTTTTGTTAATAGCAAATATACTAATCTTGGCAACTCTATACACTACTAATATCAACAGTCCTATTTGTAGAATACCCATTAGCCATCCATCTACACCCTTAAATCAGTTTTTTCTTAGTGTAAAGTAAAAGTGTGATTACGTAAGTGAAACATTTCTTTCAAAGTCACTGGAATGGCTAATTAAGGCATAGTATTGGAGATATGGACTACGGGTGCATATCCAACAGTTTTTTAGGACAGTCGTTAAGAGTTCATGTCTCGGGGCAAGACTTAGTGATGCTTTATCAGTTTATTATCCCAGTCCTTATATTTTTTTAGTACTTCATCGAGAGTTAGGGCAAGGGGTACCGTTTTCATCAGCACAGTCCAAACAAACAGGATCATCATCTTTGTTGCTGTTGGGGTTCAAGACGTTTTTACAATGGCTGGCGTGGAATCAAGTGTCCTTGCCTTGAAGCTTGACAGAACTGGCAATGGTTAGCAGCACTTCAAATGGATCTTTGTATCTGAGCTCCAGTGGTCTCCTGATATGTCTCTTTACCACAACCCAGTCTCCTGGTACCAAAGTGTGAGTGCCGCCTAGGCAACTGGGGTCTGGGATGGAGGAAAGAACACGATTATGAGTGACAGTCAAATGTTTATGCAACTCCAGAACATATTCAGAGAGAGAGCCGTAAGAGGCCTGCAGTTACAATCTCCAGTATACATCCCTGTAGGGACACTACCAAATGTGGACAGTTTCTCTATTCCCCTCGGGGCGGTCCTCACTGACTACAGTACTATGGACAAACGATCTACCCAGGACAGGTGTTTCTTTTCCTTGAACCTTTGGATTTTTATCCCAAGACTAGCCATGATCTATTTTATCCATATCCCAGTAAAGTGGGTACCTCTGTTGCTTTCTATAGTTTCGGGCACCCCATATCTACAAACCACCTCACTGATCAATTTTTTTTTTTTAGCTGTAGTTTTTGTATTTGCTTTAGTCATGGCCCAAGCTTCTGGCCACCCAGAGAAAAGGTCAATGCATACTAGGGCATATTCATAATTACCCACCTTAGGTAGCTGTATGTAGTCCACCTGCAGTCTCTGAAATGGGTAATCTGGTTTTGGTGTGCATTTCCATGAAACTCGAATAGGCCTACCGGGGTTATGTTTTGCACAAACTAGACATTCTTGAACATACTTTGCAGCCATATTCGGGAACCCTGGGGCACACCAGTTTTGTAGCACCACTGCACACATAACACCCTTTGAATTATGCACCGGAGAATGTGCAAGGGCAGCCATCATGGGGAACAGGCAGCGTGGGAGGCAAATACGTTTGTTTAACTGCCATACCCCTGACACTGACTGTACGGCACCCGCTTTGACCCATGCATTCTGCTCGTGGGGGGGAGCCTGGGTCTGGAAGACCTGCAGTAGTTCGAGGTCCACGGCCACTGGGACCGGTGCAGGGCATATCTCCTTATATAAAGGGGAGTTTCCTGCACTCCCTGACTCTGAGTCTCTTGGGGTTCCCGCACCTGCTATAGCCAGTATCTCTGTCAGAGGTAGTCGTGCTGCTTCCTTAGCCGCCTGGTCGGCCAAGGCATTCCCTACTGCAAGGGGAGTTTGTTCTCGTGTGTGTGCTGACACTTTGACTATGGCTGCCCTTCGGGGAAGGGTGAGTGCTGTGAGTAGCTGCTCTACCGCTTGTGCATTCCTTATTGGTTTGCCAGCAGAGGTCAAGAAATTATGGCTTCGCCAAATGGCGCCAAAGTCATGTGCTACCCTGAAAGCATATATCGAGTCAGAAAAATACATTAATTTCCTTACCTTTTCCCAGATTACACGCTGCAGTGAGTGCATTAAGCTCCGCCTCTTGCGCAGAGCAACTGGAGGGGAGTGGTTCTTGTATTACCATTACCTTATCATTGTGAACTACTGCATACCCGGTGATGAATCGTCCTTGTTCACTGTCATAAACTCTGGAAACATCTACAAAAATACTTAACAAAGGGGTTAGTGAGTGGTACATCAGTAATATTTGCCAAGCTCTTTGTTTCAGCTTCCATCAATGTCTGACAATCATGTTCATGTGCCATATCAAACTGTGCTTCCTCATCTGCTAATTTGAAAAACAGGGGCAAGTCTTGGCTCACTGTCCCTCCCCCTTCCTCATCCTAGTATCTTCCTCCCTTTTCTAAAATCCACTAGAAATAGTATAGCTGGATTTAGAACATTACAGAGTTTGATAGTTATATGGGGGTGTTGAAGGTTATAGGGACAATAAGACTTCTTATCAGGGGCTCCTGGATATTATCATATATTGCCACATCTTGAGCAGCACTTAAGGGATGCTGCACTATACAAGGGTGTTGGACACCTAGTTTCACTGGGAAAATGGGTAGTTCTCCCACATCAAGTTTGCTACATGCCCACAATTGACTGGGTATATTCTCAAGTCAAACAGGATGAGAATAAGGTTTAGAGTCTGTATTGTCTAATAATGTGACTACACAATGTGTCCTCATCCAGGGGGGGTCATCTTGGGGCCATTTGGAGTGAATTCTATGCAGACCCCAATTTTCTGCAACTTTGTTCCCAACAAAGTAAAAGGTACATCAAGGGAAACTAAAACTTGGGGTACAATTAAAATTGAGTCATGCAAATTTAATTGGAGAGGATGAGTCATTTGTAATTTACTAAGTCATCCGTCTACCGTTCATAAGTCACATATTTGGGTAACATCATTTTCTCCAGCACATGTTTTTGCATTAATACTGTACAGGCTGCTCCAGAGTCTACTATGAAAGAAACAAATTGTCCTTCTCCCAGGGATACAGGGATAAGGGAGCGTTATCTCTGAGGGGTGGGGGTGTGTGGCAACGGGTCGAAGGGAGACATTTAGTTTCCTATGGGGGAGAGGCTGAACAGTAGCTGTTAATTTTGTGGGACATTTGTTAGATAAATGTCCTTTTTGCTCATGAGACCAATATTTTACATAGCTATGATCTCTATTTCCTCCTTGGTGGTTTCTTCCTCCTCTCCCCCTCCCTTTACCTTTCCTGAGCTGCACAAAGGAGTTAAGTTAACCCTTTCCTTTAATATGCTTTCTACTTCAGCACCTCAGGTTATTTCCTTTAAAATTAATCCATTGCATATTGCGCCACTCTTGGCGACTTGTGCGTACTGCAGTCTAAACTGTAGGTCTAAGGCCATTCTTAAAACACTGCAGCAATAATCTGCAATCATCATTATTATGCTCATATCCAAAATCCATCCATGTTTATTCTAATACAGAGGCATATTCTGAGACTGACTGAGCCTTATCCTGTACTACAGTTTGTAACAGGTCTTATCCTGTTCTGCCTGTGCCCAGCTTTACACCCTCTGTATTAACACCCGACCTGAGTCTGATATATATTTATATATATATATTATATATTTTTTTTTTAATGGTTGGTTCCTGGCCTGGCAACATCTGTGTATTTTTCATAAGTAAGGGGTGCAGAATGACAGAAACTAAATCATCCCATGTAGCCCGATATGCCTCCTGGACACGCTGGAGGATTCTAAATGTTAAAAGAGTTTTTCGGGGATCTGGGAGCTGAGTAGCGAGGGCAATAAGTTCGCTGGGGGACCAAGGCCGATATGTTTCTATTGGCCATACGTGGGGTTGATCTTGTACCTGAACACCATCAACCATCCTAGGAGGTTGAAACTGTACATGACTAGTGGTCCTCATAGGGAACAGAGGCACCCTGGGTGTTGTCCCTGGGTGTAGAGACCCACAGGACTCGCAACAATTACCCCAGGGGAATTCTGTTGACCACAATGTCTGCAAATCCATCCCATTGACCCAGCATAAGGCGGGGGCTGAATGGGGTGCAGAATTTTATTTAGATAAAAAGGGGAAGGCACAGCAAATAAGGAAAATAAAAGAGGGATCACTACACAAACCTAAGGAATGTAAGGCAAAGAAAGGCACAAGGATATGCCATAAAAGTGATACAACCTCATGAATTTAAAAAAAACAAAAAAAAAAACAAAACTGTGCAGAATTGACATCAGGTACAGAGACTACAGGGGTCTGAGAGTTTTTCAAACTATCATAGATTACACAAACAGTCCTGTGCCCGGTGTCCTCTGATTTATGTTCACTCATTGAGAGACATTTTGCTACTTCTAGCCACATCCTAGCCTGCTCTAGTTTGTTCTTATCTTTTAACCATCCTTTCCAATTGCAGATACATTTCTACCATTCCTTCTCTTCCATATTTCTTCACTTCCCCATACCTAACTTTCTCAGTAACATTTCACATCCATCTACTATCAAATACAGAGACAATGGTGGCACCTTTGATGCTGCTTACTTCCATACAGTTACTAGTCCTCATGACTGTAACTTAAATGCCCACAGTTACCACAGAACTGAAATGGGCTATAGAGTCCTAACCATAAAAGGCTCTAATTTTTCATCTCCCAGCACTTAATTTGCTCGCAAGAGAAGAATTTCAACTCCCAGAACCACTGTCCTCGAAAGAGAAGAACTTTGGAAGCACCAACACTAGGTAATCAGCCGTATGTGCCCATACAAAATACCACCAGACAAATAATCCAAAAACTATACTACCAATAGTTATTGCAATCCCTTTCAGTCTCTCCACTATCTCACATGCTGGAACTGGGGCCACGCCCTTTGGGTCAGTCAATTCCTTAATGTTGCCAGTCCCCATGACTGCAACCACTGTGCCAGAGTTACCGTAGAACTCTCTTCAGCACTCCTAGAGCCCCTCAGACTCTAAGTTGATCCTGTCCCAGTCTCCTCTGAGCCTCGAAAGACAGATCTTTAAGGAAGTACTACCACTGATTTTCCAGCCCTGTGAGCTAGAGAGATTCTTACACACAACCAAACAAATAACAATACCAAACCTACTGCTCCAACTACTATTACAATTATTTCTATGTGATCATATAACATATCATGGGAAATAAGCTAGTGACTACACAACTTTCATCAACTTCCTCTGACTCAAACAGATTACGTCTAGGATAAAGGAGATGGGGTTATTCAAACCAGAGCATAATGTCAGGTTATAACTGCTCAAATCAGGAGTTCCCCTTCAATATCCCTCTTTGGCTATAAGTTTAGGAATATAGGCTAAGCAAGAACTTCATCTACTCTTTTCCCTCTCTTGAGCTCACATGAACACAGACACTGAGGACAATTCTGATTCATCAAAAATGACTTTACAATACGTCAGTCACTCAATGCACACTGCACAATCGCTGGTATCAACCCCCACTGCTGTATTCGGGCTAAAAACTGCTTTCAGCTACCCCTTTCTTTGAGGGTGCCCTTATCAATTTACAGGGGAATTTAATACCCTCAGAGTACTACCTTACCATGAAGGGTTCCTCTGTTATAGGCAATCACACTTCCCTGATCCTCTCACGGACCGATTTTTCTCTTCACCACATGTGAAGGAACACACCTAACGGGATCCCTCATCAAGCAGAGACCGTAGTCCCTTATTGGTCAATCAGAAATCATTCAGTCGCACATTCAAGGATCCTCATAGTTTACAACATCATTCCAGATATTAATGACGTAGACAAAACAAACGACATATAACAATCCCCCGACTCCTGAAATATACAAGAGAGCTGCGAGGGTTCCTAATCCCGAAACACTGGGCGAGGATTTACTCGTCACTTCATTCAATTATCATTCAAACGTCATTCAATTGTCAATTATACATCTAAAGACACATTGAAACATATAAGACAACAAATTATGCACATTAAAATTCAATCACTGGCAAGGGTTCAATAATGATTGTCTTGTTAGGACCACCAATTACCCGTCCTGGAGCCCTCTAGGTAACACTGAATTATTAGTAACAAGGGGTTACTTACCGCGGATTTATTCAGTGGTTCCCAGAGAGATCCTTGTTGACGGGTCCAGAGGAGGTCCGATTGACAATCCCAGGTTCCAGGCACCATGTACTGATGTGGAAACCCTTCTATAGGGAGAGCTTTTGGGTGGACACAAAGGGTCTTCACATTGCCAGTGAGTTTCAAATTAATATTCATTCATGAATGGAGACGAGACATGTCTGCAGGTAGAGTCTCATCTGTCTGAGGTGGCCAAGACTCACCAATTTATTACAAGAAAAGCGGAAGTACATCCATTACATGTAACAAAGAAAGGAAACCAAAATAGTTTATCAGTTGTAACACACTTCTCGTGGCCCAACGTAAAACCTTCTTGACAGGAAACTCACAGGACACCAGTATTCCTTAGTCAGACATTCAATGATGCAAAGTTTAGACAAAGGCTACAGACATAGAAAAACATATAATTGTTTCTAAATAATAATGAAGCCAGATATAAAATATTAGCCATAACAAGGTGGAAAGGAACAAGGGTGAATTCACTGGGACGTTTTTCATGAAATGGAGAGAATTCATTGAGAAGGTGTACTCAAAAGCAGAGATAAAACCGTTATCACACCCTTTCAAAACACTGACTGGTATCTCTTTAATGGGCTACAAGGAACATTAGGAAAACTCAAGATGTGAGCAGGGTAATAAAAAAAAATATATAATAATAATAAAAAAAAAACTTCTAGGAGTGGGAAGGTTAGGAAATGGAAAATAGGAGATAAAGGATGTAGAGGAAGAACTCAAGGTCGGAGGGATGGATATTGGTTATGGGAGGAGAGTCTTAATGCACTATGTTATATGTTATTGTGAGAATTTTGTGTATGTTGATTTCAAGCTGCAATGCAAAGGTGAAAATGAATAAAAACAAATGTTAAAATGAAAAAAAACGTTTATTTCATGTACAGTGCAGAGTGAGGGCAGTGCCAGAACAACAACTGTTTCGCACCAACAAGTGCTTCAATAGGTCCTGCACAAACTAACATAGAACCAACACCTTAATAGGAGGGTTGAGCACCACGTAGTTCCCTTGTTATGGCTCTGACACATGGGCATATAAATTGGACGAGTGTAATGCAAGAAAATCTCACATTGTACTCTGACCAATGTTATTAAATGAATGAAAATGGTGCACATAGTGTAAACCTATTTTGCAAAATATTTAAATTGTAAGGTGATACTGCTCACCTATGTGGTTGTCAGCATCACAACCGCTCGTAGTGCCAATTTATGTCCTGGCTGTAACGGTCTGCTGCAGTCACCCACGAGGTGAAACCATTAATAAATCCAGCAGAAAGAAATGGGACTGTGACCGCGCTCCCGTTCGAAGAATAAAATTAAATTCTTGTGATAACAGTACATTTGTGATTTTATTTTCTACGCGTTTCAGGGCAACTAAGGCCCCTTCATCAGGAAAAGTCACAGATGTACCTGGTACTTGGTTATCACAAGAATTTAATTTTATTCTTCGAACGGGAGCGCGGTCACAGTCCCATTTCTTTCTGCTGGATTTATTCATGATTAAATGAGTCTGAGCAGATGAGTGCCCATGTTCAGCTATTTACTCATACAGATTCTGGATGAGAAAAAAGTTACTACATGCTGCGACTGGATCCCTTTATCGTGTGAGACTCGCCAATGCAAGTTAAGGGATGTGAGAAGAAAACAGATAGCACATGGACCATCACATAGGAGATACTGGGACTGCTATAAATACACATCACACAGGAGACACTGCGGCCATATACAGCACCCGGAGATGGGGGACAGTGGGGTCCTATACATCACTGGGGAGGACTTGGGTCATATACAGCACTGAGGAGGACTTTTTGCATATACAGCACTGGGGACAGAGGAGACATATACCATCACTGGGGAGGCCTGAGGGCAAATACAGCACTGGGGACTGTGGCGGCCTATTTATCATAGCGGATGTTGAGGGAATCTACACACTGGCACGTAGGCTGCTGGGGGGAAGCACATGAACTGCTGGGATGGGGTCACATACATTGGGGGGAGTCATACACACTACTGGGGTGGAGGCACATACACTGCTGGAGGGAGGAACATACACTAGTGGGGTGGGGGCATAGGCTGCTGGGGTGCAGCACATGCTTTGCAGAAGGGCACATACAGTGCAGGGGGGCACATGGGCTGCTGGGGTGGGGGCACATACACTGCAGGGATGAACATAGGCCACTGGGGGGCAGCACATACTTTGCTGGTGGGCACCTAGGCTGCTGAAGGACATATGGGCTGCTGTGGTGTGGGCACATACACTGCAGGGGGTACATGGGCTGCTGGGGTGGGGGCACATACACTGCAGGGGGATGCATAGGCTACTGGGGGGCAGCACATACTTTGCTGGGGGGCACCCAGGCTGCTGGAGGACAAATGAGCTGCTGGGGTGGGGCCACATACACTGCAGGGGGCACATGGGCTGCTGGGGTGGGGACAAATACACTGCAGGGGGCACACGGGCTGCTGGGGTGGGGGCACATACACTGCAGAGGGGTGCATAGACTGGTAGGGGAGCAGCACATACTTTGCTGGGGGACACATACACTGCTGAAGGGCACATAGGCTGTTGGGGTGGGGGCACATACACTGCAGGCGGATGCATAGGCTGCTGGGGGTGGCACATACTTTGCTGGGGGAAAGCAAACACTGATGCTCATCTGTGGGTCGAGACAGCGCACAGTGTGATAACGCTACCCACAGACCATCCACATGCAGGCACTGGCTGGCATTAGGACAGGATTCTTCAATGCTGTGTACATAGCGTTAAGTAGTACACAGGACATGCGCTGGTTTAAAGGGCTGGAAGCCACAAAGTGCGGCTGCCATCCTGAGCGATGTGGTTCCTGGCTATCTGCGTTCCCCACTCCTGCTGTAAATGATTATATAGTAATAGTTGCTGAGAATAAAACACATTGCATATAAACAGCACACGGATGTCATACAGATGCTAGGTGAGAAAAAAGAAAAAAATCGCACACTGGCATGAGATATGGAAGATCTTACGAATGTCACTCGTCTTACTCTCCTGGATGACAAACGATCAGATTTTCATACGCTCGTGTGTTTACGATGCTGAACTTGGTTTCTTATTCGGCAGTTTCTTATTAAGCTTTTTTTTATTTTCTACTTTTTACAGGTTTTTCAATAAAAAGAAAACATTCTAAGTATATAATACTATGCAGTCATGTGCCCTGTTGTGAATACACATAAAAACGGATAAAAAAAATTAGAAGACTGGCACAAAAATGGGCATCAAGTGGGCACTGAAGTATGGTATTGAAGGGTTAAATGGCTTTGGGCCACTGATCTAACACCTGATTTACATACCTACTGATGCCCCACATTAAACTCATGTCACTCCAACCTGGCCCAAATGGGTTCTGGGCATCAAAACTGGCATCAAAGAGGGCAGAGACCCAATTTTCACAGATTTGAATAAGTAACAGCTGTTTTTGAGGGGGTAAATGGCTTTGGACTACTAATCTAACACCTGATTTACATACCTAGTGATGCCCCACATCAAATTCATGTCACAATGTAAATCAGGTGTTAGATCAGTGGGCCAAAGCCATTTAACCCCTTACAAACAGCTGTTACTTATTAAAATCTTTGAAAATGTGCGATTTGCCCACTTTGATGCCAGTTTTGATGTCCAGAACCCATTTGGGCCAGGCTGGAGTGACATGAATTTGATGTGGGGCAACACTAGGTATGTAAATCAGGTGTTAGGTTAGTGGCCCAAAGCTATTGAACCCCTTCAATACCATACCTCAGTGCCCACTTTGATGCCCATTTTTGTGCCAGTCTTCTAAGTGTATTCACAACAGAGCACATGACTGCATATTATTATATACTTAGAATGTTTTCTTTTTACTGAAAAACCTGTAGAAAGCAGAAAATAAAAAATAGCCAAATAAGAAACTGGCGAATAAGAAACCAACTTCAGCCCGAATAAGAAACTGAACGAATAAGAAACCAACTTCAGCATGGTCGTGTGTTTCCATCCTTAGATTATGCCACTGATGACGTGCATGTGTGAACTGGAGCTGAATCATATCTCCACTGGTGACGGCGTTACCGCTAAGGTTAGGTTCACATTGTACAGTAATCATCTATTAAAACAGATCCAGGAGCAGCAGCAATCCGTGGGCAAAAAGGTTGTGCAAACAGAATTTTTTTGGCTGTTTTGCTGCACATGTGAGCTCGGCCTAACACATCTCATGTTATTAACTAAGGTGATTCTTGAGCCGCTTACAGATTAGCCCCTTTTAAATTATCCCCAAAGGTGCAAGAACAAAAGTGCCATTCTAGGATGTCAGTGACTTTATGGCAATCACATCCATTGCTGCCAGATGGAAAGCTGCCATGTGAACACACCCTTATATAATAAGTGCAGAAATATAGGCAATGATTTATTAGGGGAACCATAAAACGAAGCTACAGTTAAGAAGTGATTCACACTGCCTGCCTATAACCACTAGAGGGCGCTCCCTGGCCATAAAGCAATGAGAGTTGTGTCAATACCTGTTTTCAGCTCTCCCTAGTGGCGGCTGTCGGCATGTATGAGGGAGGGAGGGAGAGGGGAGCCATTTAGCCCTGTAATCCTTCCCCCAAGACATGGTCATATAACATTGTTTCAGAAGGAGCCAAGGATAGAGGAAAAGCGGAACCAAAGTGTCCGGAAATAGTTTCTGGAGGAGACAGATATCGGCTGGTACCATACACAATGAGGTCACTGCAGGGATTGAAAGTCATCCTGTGGCGGGTGAGTGAGGCTCTAGTGAATGTATGGATATGATTCAGTACCTGCACAGAGCGGAGCACAGGACCGTGTGCAGCAGGAAACATGCTCCGCCGGTCACTGCAGCTTCACTCTGTGCAGTTTTTCCTATACGTTACACTGCGCCCTCTGTCGTCCAATACAGAGTATTACAGGGTGATGACAAGTTTGGTAGATGTATGCATTAGTGCCCCATTATCGTCTGTACAGACCCGTAGGCGCCATCAGCACATTATCTCACTCAATTCTACTGATTTATACTTTGATATTGATTATTGCTGCAGGCAGGAGCAGACAGACAGAAGAGGGCCCTGTGCAATAACAGTATATGTGCTAGTTGTAGTTGAATTTCTAATCATTCACCCCTTTATGTGTCAGTGAGAGAACCTGTTTGCTGTTTTGCAGGTAGTAGTGGCCCCCTCACCTCAGGTCCAAGTGTAACTGCACAAGTGATACTTCTACCCCTGGCTGCTTTCACTCAATTTTTAAAGGGAACCTGTCAGCAGCTTTTTGCCATGTAATCTGAGAGCAGCGTGAGGTTGGGGCTAAGGCTGCTTTCACATTGCGTTTTTTTGCCCATCCGTGACTGTCCGTTGTAAAACAGACAGCTACAGATCCGATTTGGCCCCATGTATCTCTATGGGCATCGGATCTGATCAGATTTGGCCTTATTGCTATCCGATTTGTGTCAGATCCGATTCTGGCCGATTTTTTTCGCTGTGCAAAAAATGGAAGACTGCCAAATCGGACAGAATTTGATGTGAAATGATCCGTGGCCTTTAACATGGGGGCCTTTGGAGCACGGGTCCTAGAAAACATCGGGTCGTTTTTTGGACCCGATTTTAGTGTACTGAGCATGCTCAGTACACTAATGCCGCTCTGTTCCCCTTTAATTTCCCTTCCACAATGTATATACATATACATTGCGGAAGTGAAATTAACTATATAAAGGGTTAAAAATAAGAAAAAAAAAACATGCTCACCTCTCCGGCAGTGTCCCACGCTGTCTCGCTCCCGAGCTTAAGTACCTGGCGTTGCCTGCAACCCGATCAGCTGAGCGGTCATGTGACCGATCAGCTGATCAGGTTGTCACATGACTGTGCGGTTTAAATCTCCCGCCTGCCGATCAATTTTGGCGGGCGTGGGATTTAACTTCTTTGCCGACACAGGACGTTGTACAAAGTCCTGGGCTGGTAAGGGGGCTTTTGATGTGAGCACCGCCGCGGCGCTCACATCAAAGCTCCGACATCTCAGCTGATCTCATCAGCTGAGATGTCGGGGTAACAGCACCGATCGGATCCGGGATCCGATCGGTGCTGTTAACCCCTTGGATCCCGCCGTCAATCACTGACAGCAGGATCCAAGGTGGCCGTGGCGGGGAACACGCTGTTCCCCCCTGCTTCAGAGATCCTATGATAGTATCGCGGGATCTCCGGCGCTCACGTGACAGCCCGGGGTCCTGACTAGACCCCGGATGCTGTCAGAGCGCAGTTACGTGTAGTGGTTGGCAGGCGCTGCCAACCACAACACGGCCGCGATTCTGGGAGATACAGATGAGCTGCGGCTCACCTGTATCTCCCAGAAGCGATCGGATTGTGCAGCAAGGTGCCTCTTAAAGAGACAGTGTAAAAATAAGAATCAATTAAAAAATAAAGTTTTTAAAAACCTGTAAAAAAAAACAAAAAACAAAAGCATAAAAGTTAAAATCACCCCCTTTTCCCCAATCATAATAAAAAGTATTAAAAAAATACACGTTTGGTATCGCCGCGTTCAGAATCGCCCGATCTATCATGCTATTTAAATCCGTTAATGAGAGCCGTAAACTCCGTAACGGAAAAAATGGTCCAAACGCCAAAATTACGTTTTATTGGTCACCGCAACATTGCTATAAAATGCAATAACGGGCGATCAAAAACTGCGGATCATTAGAAACGTTAGCTCAAGACGCAAACAATAAGCCATCACACAGCGCAAGATTCCAAAAAATGAGGCCGCTACGGGGGCAGAACATGGCGCAAAAAGTCCATTTTTGTTTTTTTGCAAACGTCTGAATTTTTTTTCACCACCTAGATACCAATAAAGGTATACATTTTTGGGTGTCTACGAACTTGTACTGACCCGAGGCATCACCCCGTCACGTCGGTTTTACCATATACTGAACATGGCGACTAAATACCCAAAAAACAAACGTGTTATTGCACTTTTTTTGCAATTTCACGGCATTTAGAATTTTTTTGCAATTTCCCTGTACACTATATGGTAAAATAAATTATTGCATATGAAAGTACATCTCTTCCCGCAAAAAATAAGCCATCAATGTCTATTGACGGAAAAATAAAAAAGTTATGGCTCTTGGAAGCAGGGGAGCAAAAAACGAAAATGAAAAATGAAAAAGTCCCCGGTCATGAAGGGGTTAAACCACTCAACTGATGCCAGTCATGTGACTGATCAGCTGAGCCCTCAGGGGGCGGGGCTAACAGACTTTCTGGGAGAGAGAAAAAAAAACTCTGTTTAAATGCTGCAGACAGGCAGAGAATGATTGGGAGCGGTGGGCAGATTACACAGGCAGGGGGTGTGAATCTGCCCTTGGCTGCAGCCCCTAGCCACCTCCTTAGTGGCTGTAGCATGTAAGTTTTCTAACTGTATTATCTCTGGGTACAGGGCTGCTCAAGTGCTGGGGGACCCCTTGTCTGGATGCTGCAGACATGCTGCATCCAGTGCTGTAATTAGATCACCATGCTGGTTTGGTGACAGGTCCTCTTTAAGCAAGATTCCTTATAAAGATCCAGGCCTTGGGGGAGGAGCCAGTTAGTCAAGGAGTGACATTTGAGGAGTCAAGAAGGAGGAAGAGCTGATTGCTGGGACCAAGTCAGGCCCAGAACCAGAATAGACTGACACCGCAGTTGTGTAGTACCCTAGAAAGGGACGGAGGCAAGTGGAAAGTTAGAAACTTCTAGAAAGAGGGGAACAGAAATAATTACCGTTTAGCCCACCCAGACACCAGAGTCCGAAGCTGCTGTTGATCCAGTCATAGAGAAAGCCCAGACAGACAGGAGGATTTAATCCCTCTGGAGCTCAGGAAACCAAGACCACCAAACCAGACCAAGCATAGGACCAGGGACCCAAGTAAAGGAGTATAGATCCCCACAGAAAGATCCTCATCGTCAGTTGTGGAGTATCATCCTAAGAGAGAGAGAGAAAGCGGCAGATTCAGCTTGAGGTAGAACTTTCCCAAATCACCACACACAACACAAATAGAGGAGGGTTCATAACTTTCAAAGGTGATGTCCCAAACTGCATCGGCCACCTGGTTACCCTCCCTGGACCGTACCTGCTACCCGCCATCAGTAAAAAAGGTACTGAAACAGAGACTATTGTGTGGGTGAACTTACACAGAGCTAAGGACTACGACTCCCCTCATCCACCCTCGCTGCCCTAAAGTAAAGCTCCGGCTGTGGGGAGCTGTACTACCCAAAGCTGCGTCACTCTCACCTCAGCGGCCGGCTGCAGCGCTGTAACTACATTACCAGGTACCACAGGTGGCGTCACGTATAATAATCCCCCATCCCAAATAGTTTTCCCCTCAGCCATTGAGTGTCCAGGGCATGGGACCGGGACCCGACCAGCCGTGATACCCACTGAAGTAGCAACCTGTCCCGGTATCAGAGTACCCCTACCCTGTCGACCGACTCAATTGCAACATGCAGTAGTCTTCTTAACTGTTATGCTAACTCTAAGGGCCCCTTTCACATCAGCGGTTTTTTTGAAATCGCGGCAGATGCAGTGAAAAAACCGCATCTGCCGCGATTACCGCATAACCGCGACACTTGCGGCACAGTTGCGGCAAGCCCCATGCAATGTCTATGGGGCTTGCGGTAAGTGTGCAGCAGGTGCGGCACGTGCGGTTTCGGCACTTGCGGCAGGTGCGGCCGCAAAAAAAAAAACGCAGTCACCCGCGTTTTTTTTGCGGCCGCACCTGCCGCAAGTGCCGATACCGCACTTGCCACACCTGCCGCAAGCCCGCATAGACATTCTATGGGGCTTGCCGCAATTGTGCCGCAAGTGTCGCGGTTATGCGGTAATCGCGGCAGATGCGTTTTTTTTCACCGCATCTGCCGCGATTTAAAAAAACGCTGATGTGAAAGGGGCTTTATTGTGCCAAATTGCAAATAGTAATCTACTTTTCCTGCTTTTTTTCCCCTTCTGGCCCAGACTGTGATGATGATTTGTTTCTTTCAGCAACAACTTTTCTACAGACTTTGCAACATCATCCCCATCTATTCACAATCTACCCAAGCTCCCCTTCCTGCTGATACCCCTAAGGCCGGAGTCCCGTTTGCAAGAGACTCACGCAAGTCTCCCATCACATCACACCCACACGGTCCCCTGCTCTGCGGACAATAGCCTGTCAGCTGCATGTATTTCTATGCAGCTTCACGCTGCTGCCTGGTGAGCGGGCGCCTTGCAGGTGTAATGTGAGTACCTAGGGACTTCGGCCTAATTCTATAAATGTTGCTGGCTCTGCTGTGTTTTGCAGTTCTAAATATTGTATTTAAGAAATATTAATGTCATTGTAATGACCCTCTTATGCCCCTATAAAGGTTACAATTCCCTGAGTTCTTCTTATAAAGTAATAATGCACCTTTAACAATTAATTAGCGCTTTTTTAAGATGCCCCAGGAAAAACAGAATTGTCACCTCAAAGTCCCTGATAAAACTTCTGCCTCTTAGGCCGGCTTCACACCACGGCCAGTAATTTTGCAGGATGGAGCAGACAGAACCTGACAGCCCAGGACTAACAGGACCGGAGGGCAAATATGCTCTCCGATCCTGTTTTCTGTCGGAATCATTCCTGTGCGCGGCTGCCGCTGTCCAGTGCTGAAATTTCCAGCATAACGGCTGGAGGGGAGCTAACTGCGATGCTAAAATTTCACCTGTGGCTCTTTCAGCTGCACTGTCCAGGTGCTGAATGAGCCGCTATGAATTTCAGAGCCGCCGCTCTTTCAGTGTGTGGGAACCGGATTATTTTTCTGCCGGCTCCGGTGCGATCCGGCACCCATAGACTCCCATTTTATGGGCGCCGGATTGCCTGGTTTTGTTCGATTTTTGCCCCGGACACAAAAAATGCTACAAGCTCCAATTTTGTGTCCGGGCAAAAAAAAAAAAAAACTAGCCAGATCCTGCTGGACAGACACCAAACCGGATGGCAAATAATTGCCATCTAGCACCATCCAGCCCCATAGGGATACAATAGGGGCAAAATCGAATCTGGGGTTGTCAGGTTCACACCGGACAGCCCCGGACCTGAAAAATGATGGTGTGAAGCCGGCCTTAGCTTCCAGTCTTAGGTAGAGCGATGTGGGAGCAGGAGAGCAGGGATCGCATGGCTCGCTGCTCTTCTACAGGTGTTTATCAGCTATTATAAATTAAATCAGGCTTTAGGCTGAGTTCACATGTCCAGTAATCATCCATTAGAATGGATCCTGCATCAATCTCTGGCACTACTTTTTTGACCGTTTTGAATAACATTGATTTTTGCAGGATTTGTTTTTCTTTTTAACATGGGAGTCTATTTAGCCATTCGTTTTTTTATTTTTAAAGGATCCATTTTTTACGTACAGGATCTATTTCAAATGAAAGATAAATAGCAATCAGATAACGGATGCATAGATTCCCATGTTAAAAAATGGATCCTGCAAAAATCAATTTAAAAAAAAAAGTGGACAAAAGTTGTGATTGTCAACACATTTCTGCTGGATCCGTTCTAACACATGATGTGTGAACTCATCCTCAGATGTATCTGTGTTCTTTAAAAGCGGCTCAGAGGGACCTGGATGGGTCCTGCCACGTTAGTGGGTCTGGGGTAGCCATACCATTGTCCTCCTCGTATCTACCCTACTAATTACTTCTGATAAATCCAAGCATTGGTATATCTGAATAGCTCGTTTTTATTGATCCTAAAAAATGAACAATGTTTGTCACTTCAAAGCGGTTAGATAAAAATCCAGTAATAGCATTAGTTACATAGTATAGCGCTACCAGGTGTTAAGTGTACATCTATAGCTATGTGCACCTTATTCTATGGAAGATGAGTGTAGGGACAAATGACCTCAGTCACACTTTGCCTCCTCTGTGCACTGCAGAAAAGACTATAGACAAATCTGAGTTGCCCATTTGTCAGGGAAAAGCAGAGGCCTTACAGTAGCATGGCAGCATAGTTGAGAAGTCTTCCATGGAAGTAGTATTATACTGTCAGCATCCAGGAGGGGAAGGAGATTGATTCTGTCTAAACTCTGCCACCATCAGCACAGGTAAGCAGAAGCCCATAGGAAATCAGTAGAAGCATCAAAGAATTTTTATATTCCGATAACATTGGGTAAAAAACAGCAATTAACATTTTCTAGACTTCAGATATGAAAAATCATTCATGCATAACCCATTTTGTTATGCTTGCTCATAGATGTTACCAGAAAGCTGCTACTGTGGTATTTTTGCGCTACTGTACCAATTGCATTTTCTGGTAATCTTTTCCCTCTTTATAGTCATGCAGCACAGCACAGACCGCCCCAGTTATTGCAGCAAAACATCCTTTTAAAGTGGAGCTGAAAGCTGGCAAAAAGTACCCATGGTGCAGCTGTGGACACAGCAAGAAGCAGGTGTGTGGTCTGAATTCTAGTCTGTACTGGGCATCTGCCTTCTGCAAGTATGTGGAGATGTCCTTAGATATTGAAGGGATTTTCCAGGACTTTACAGTGAACTTTTCACCAGGATTTTCCCATATAAACTGCAGACACCACCAGTAAGCTCTTAAGGTACCGTCACACGCGGCAATTTTGCTAGGCAATTTCACTGGCAATTTGCTGGTTGCAGTGAAATCATGGACACATTGTTCTATTTTGTGGCTGTGTACAAATGGAACAATGTGTCCATGATTTCACTGCAACCAGCAAATTGCCCGTGAACTTGCCTAGCAATATTGCTGTGTGTGAAGGTACCTTTATATACAGCATTCTAGAATTCTGTACATAAGTGTCCAAGCCTATCTGTATAACATATAAAAAAAAGAGCTTTTATTATACTTTCCTATGGGGCAGTCTGGTCCCATAGGTGTTGCTGGTCTTGATCTGATGGCAACTCTCTGCATGCATTTGCCATCCTTCTTCCCTGCCAAGTGTGGATGAAGCGTCCTATATCACACACACAGTCTCCTCCATTGCACCTGTGCACGCACACTTCTCTCTGCCCGCCAAGGGCAATGTAAAGTATTGTAATGTGCAGCTGCAGGGAAAGTCAAGAGAATGCGCATGCATGCACGCTACAATACTTTGCTCTGCCCTTGGCAGGACAAGGAGATGCACATGCACAGTAGCACAATGGGGGACACTGTGTGGATGATGTAGGGCGTGTCATTGACACGTAGTATTGTAGAAGGAAGATATCGATTACAAGAAGACAGGAGGCGTCACATCAAGCCCAGCAACGCCCATCGGACTAGTCTGACTCGCAGGTGAGTATAAATTAAAGGTCTTTTTCATGTTATACAGATTGGCTTGTGGACTTGAATACAGCATTCTAGGCCTTACTGCTGGTGGCTGCAACTTTTATGGGAAAATCCTGTTGACAGGTTTACTTTAAACATTGAATGACCTATCATGGCATAGGTCATCAAAGTCTCATCTGTGGGGTTGCACCACTGAGCACCCCCGCCAATCAACTGTTTTCTGTGCCTCCACCGACCAGAACTATAGCACAGCTCCATCAACTGTATAGTTTGCCATGGCTGTGAGTTCACCGCTTATTCAACCCTTATTCAAAGTAATAGGGGGCAGAGGTGCAGTGCCTGGTTGCAGCCACTATTCCGCAACTGAATAGTTTCAGCTGCAATAGGAACAGTTGATCAGCGGGGGAGCTGGGTGTCGACTCCCTACGATCAGATATTGATGACCTATCCTAATAATAATTAATCAATAATATTGTAAAGGATAATTCCTTTGAGTTAAGCATTTCCATGATATGCATTACTATATTTACATCTGTTGAACAGAAAAGAGACATAAGCCCCAGCCAACAAAGCAGCAATTTTTTTCCCCAAAATTTTTTCCTTCCAAGTACTGCGGGGGTTTTTTCCCCCTTAGATGTTTAAATTTTGTAGCTGTACCACCGTGGGCCAAAAAGGGGTTGTCCCAAAAAATTTTAAAAAAAACTGGTGTTTGTGGATTGGGTTTAACTGACTTTTTTTTTCACACCATAACATAAATTTTTTTTAAAAATTTAACATAGCAGATTTGTTGGGGGAAAAACTATAATTGAAAATTTTTAAAGGGCCCCAAAATGACGGGGGGGGGGGGGAAGGGGGGAAAAAAGGGGGGTTTTTTTTTCCGGAAAAGGGAGGGAAAAGGGGGTTTTGGGGGGGGGGCGGAAAACGGGGGCAAGGGGGGGGAAAATTTAAAAGGGGCCTCGGGGGGGGGGGGGGGGGGGGGCTTCGGGGGGGAATTTTTTTTGGGGGGAACAAGGGTTTTTCCCTTTTTTGGGGGGAAGGGGGGGGAGTAAGGGGAGAAAAAGGGGGGCAAAAAAGAGGAGGGGGAGGGGTGTTATTTTTTTTTTCAAAGGGAATCCCAAGGGGGGGGAAGGGGGGGAAAAACCCCCGGGGGAAAGGGAAAAGGGGGGGGGGGCAGGTTTTTTAAATTTTCCCCCCCCAAAAAATACCGGCCCGGGGGGGGCCCCAAAACATCCTTTCGGGGGGAAAAAAGGGGGAAAAAAAATTGAGGAAAAGCGGGGGAAAAACTTAGACCCGGGGGGGGGGTTTTTCCAAAAACCCGGGGGAAGGGGGGGGGGCCCGGGCCGGGGGGAAATCGCAAAGGGGGGGGAAATTTTGGGGCCCCGGGGGGGGGAACCCCCAATTTTTTGGAGAGGGGGGGGGATTTAAAGGGGGGTTTTTTTTGGGGGGGGGCCGCAAGGGGGAGGCGCATTCCCGGGGGGAAGGGGAGGGGGGGCGGGAGAGGGGGGGGAAAATGGAGGGGAAGGGGGGGGCCCCCTTGGGGGGGAAAATCGGGGGGGCCAAAAAGCGGATTTCAAAAAATGAAAGGGGTTCCGGGGGGGGGCCCGGGGGTCATAAAACCCAAAAAAAAAAGAAAAGGGGAAGGGGGAAAAAAAACCCGGGGGGAAACCAAAAAAAAAGGGGGGGCCCCCAAAAAGGGGGGGGAATTTTAGGGGGGGGGGGAGGGCGGGGGGCTTGGGGGGGGAAAAAAAGGGGGCAGTTGAGGGAGGGGTCAAGGGGAAAACCCTCCCCCAGGGGGGGGGGAAAGGGGGAAAAGGGTGGACCCAAAAATTAAAACAAACCCAGGGGGAAAGGGGGGGGAAGAAAGGGGGGGAAAGGGGGGGGGGGGGTTTTAAGGTTAGGGGGGCCCCCTTTTTTGACTGGGGGTTTTTTTAAAAAGGGTTTTCTTAAAATTTTTTGGGGAGTTTTCCCTTATATAAAAACTTCCCCTTTTGGGGGGACATACCCGGGGTTTTTTTCCCGGGTTTTAATTTTGTTAAAAAATTTGAAAAAAAAAATTACCCCCAAAAATTTTTTTTTAAAACAAAAAACCCCAAAAAACAAACCAAGGGGAAAAATTTTTAAAAAAGGGGAAAAAAATTTTGCTTTAAAAAAAACCTTTCCCAACAATTTTTTTTTTCCCCAAAACCAAAGGGTTAAAAAAATAAGGGTTTTTTTTTTAAAAATCTTTTCCTGGGGTTTTTTTTGGGGGGGTTGGGGGCCCCCCTTTTCCCCCAACCACCCAAGGGGGGCCCTTTTAGGGGAAAATTTTCCCCCTTTTTTTCTGCGGGCGCTTTTTTGGGGGGTGGGGGGTTTTTCGGGGGTTTTTCCCCCTCGCAAAAAAAGGCCCCCAATTGGGGTACGCCGGGGGCTTTCCCCCAAAAAAGCCCCTTTTCCCCCTTTTTCCAAAAAAAGCCCCGGGGGTTTCACCGGGGGGGGGGAAGGGGGCTTGGGGCCCCCCCCTTCCCCCCCTTAAAAAACCCCCAAAAATTTAAGTTTATTTTAAAATTTACCCCAAGCAAAAAAAAAATTTTAAAAAGAAAAGGGAAAGTATGAAAAGAAAAAAAGGGGAAGGGAATTTTTTTAAAAACCCCCCCGGGTTCCCTTTTTTTGCTTTCTGGGCCCAAAAATTTTTTTGCTTTTCCCGGGTTCCCCAATGAAGGTGTTAAAAAAAAGAAACCTTTTTGACGCCCCCCTGGGGGGGAAAATTTGGGGGGTTTCCTTTTTTCCCTTTTTGGTTTCCGTTTTTTATTTTTTCACATGAGGAATGGGCCGGGGGAAAGCCCCCCGGACACACCCCAAAGGCCTTGGGGGGAAATTTCCCTTTTTTCCCGGAATTTTTTGGGGCCCGGTTTTTTTGGGAAAAAAAGGGGGGTTTAAAAGGGCCCAAAGGGGGAAGTAACCAAATTCCCCTTTTTTTTTTTAACCCCTTTAAATTCCCCCTTTTTTTAAATTTAAAGGAAAATTAAAAAAGGGAAAAAATTTTTAAAAAATTTAAATTTTCCTTGGGTTTTTTGGGCCCCTCCGCCCCCCTTCCCCAAAAAGGGGGAAAAGGGGGGAAAAAGGGGGTTCCCCCTTCCCCCCCTTTTTTGGGGGGGAATTTTTCCCGAAGGGGGGCGCCCCCCCCAAACCCCAAATTTCATACAATTTTTTAAAGGAGCCCGGGGGTTTTTCCCCGGGGAAAAGCATTCTATTTTTTACCATTTTGCCCTGAAAGTTTTTTTTTCCCCCCCCAAAAATTGGGGGGCCCGGAAAAAAGGAAAATTCCTTTTTGGGGAAAAAGGGGGTAAAAATTAAAAAAAAAACGGCCCCCAAAAAAAAAAATGGTTTTTAAGTTGCCTAAATGGAACCCCCCCTTTTATTGGTAGCCTGATAAATCCCCAGGCAACAGGAAACCCTCCCCCTGACAGTATATATTAGCTCATACATACGGTACACATAATAGACAGCTCAAGTGACTGACAGCTGCCGTATTTCCTATATGGTACATTGTTTCTCTTGTAGTTTTGCTGCTTATTAATCAGATTTTTATTGTTGAAGGATAATACCAGACTTGTGTGTGTTTTAGGGCGATTATGTGGCGAGGTTGGTGTATGTGTGGTGAAATGTGTGCTGAGGGTGGTATATGTGTTCAAGCACGTGGTAGTGTGAGGCGCATTTTGTGTGTGTGTTCATATTCCCGTGTGTGGTGAGTATCCTATGTCGGGGCCCCACCTCAGCAACTGTATGGTATATACTCTTTGGCGACATCGCTCTCATTCTTTAAGTCCCCCTTGTTCACATCTGGTAGCTGTCAATTTGCCTACAACACATTTCCTTTCACTTTTTCCCCATTATGTAGATAGGGCCAAAATTGTTTGGTGAACTGGAACGCTCAGGGTTAAAATTTCGCCTCACAACATAGCCTATGACGCTCTCGGGTCCAGACGTGTGACTGTGCAAAATTTTGTGGCTATAGCTGGCAGATGTTGATTTTCCTCCAACACTTTTCTATTCACTTTTTCCCCATTATGTAGATAGGGGCAAAATTGTTTTGGTGAACTGGAACGCTCAGGGTTAAAATTTCGCCTCACAACATAGCCTATGACTCTCTCGGGGTCCAGACGTGTGACTCTGCAAAATTTTGTGGCTGTAGTTGCGACGGTGTAGATGCCAATCCCGGACATACATACATACACACATACATACATACACACATACATTCAGCTTTATATATTAGATTGACCAGTATTCAGTTCCAGGACAGTGAATTTAGTTTATTGCCGAGTTTTACTCACAGAAGATTGAACACTTCATGACTTTTATTTCTGATCTAATCTCCAGCCTTTCTGTGATGGATCACACCTGAAGGCGGCCCCTGGTCTCGCTCCAGTTCGCTTCACCCTAACAGAAGATAAGAACGCCTGGCTGTGTGGCTGCAAGCAGACGAAAAAGCCGCCATACTGCGACGGGACGCACAAACAGAGCTATGTGCAGAATTACACCTTGGAACAGTGAATTATGGCCTGTTAAGACTCAGGTTGCAGTCTTATCTAATTTTGCCAATCTACTGCTGCTTTAAGTCACATTTCAACAGATGTAATTTTATGTTATGATTTTCAAGGAATTTTTGTGACAGAGATGGGGACAGAGGCCTGGACTGAGGAAGGGTTTTTCTGTTCTCGGGTTTATGTTTTAAATGATCTATATGCTGCCAAAAAGTAAGAAATCTGAATTAAATTAATCTATTATATCCATGTTATGTGGTTCTTTTATATTTATTTGATTAATGTGTCATCTGAAATTAACAGGAGTCTCATTTTTGTCAAAATCAAAAATTTGACGCGGCACTGTCGTTGGAGGGAGCGGACGCTGCAGGAAGCAGAGCTGAGGAGACTTGAGCGGAGCTCTGGGAGAGCGCGCGGGGTGACGAGTAGATCGTACTCAACTGCTGTCAGCTTAGATGTTCTGTGAATACAGTAGAGGACTCGGAGACCCTGCCTCACTTTACCCCCTTAGGCCATGTACACACACAGAGTATTTGGTGATTTTATTTTTTTTTACCTCATATCAATAAGCCTAAACCAGGAGTGGAAACGTATAATAGAAACACGCCACCACTTCTGTATTTGTTTTTACCTACTACTGTTTTTGACTAACACATACTGAGGTAAAAAACTCCCCAAATACCTAATGTGTGCACATGGCTTTACAGTATGGCTCAGACTGTAGTCTGTAGTAGATTAACTGTTTAGTGGCTGCAGCTCAGACTGATAGGAGGTGTTTTATAATGAAGGTTGTGCAGAGATTTCATGAGGAATATTCTGCCCAAGCAATAAATGTTATTTTTGACTTCAAGCCTTTCACCTTCCCCAGTCTGACCCCTTGACTTGTCAACAGTCATTCTATTCTGAATTTGCATGCCCTCGTCAGATCGCAGCCGCTATACAGTTTGGGGCTGGGTGAGTATCGGCATGGGTGATTGGCTGGGAATCCCTTGTTCCAAGGACTTTAGTCAACAGCCATACTAGATATGTTCACACTCGCTGGATTTGTTTCCGCAGGGAAATTAGCATTATGGATCCACAACAAATTGTGAATTTTTAGCATTGTAACCACTTCCCGACCTTTGACGTTTTGGAACATCATGAAAGTTGGTGCCTTCAGGACCCATAATGTTGCACAACGTCATGGCGGTTACCGCGGCACCGTTGCCGTGGTAACCGCCATCGGGCCCCGATGCTCTGTGATTCCTATCACAGAGCAGCGAGACTCGAGGTCAGGGGGGGTGAATTCCCCACCCTGTCCCCAGCATCATTCTGATTGGCTGTTGAAACAGTCAATCACAGTGATACTGTCTCCACCTTTAGAAGGGGCGGTCAGAGTCCCTTCTATAGGCTGGAGCGCTGGAAGGGGTGGAAATCGCCCCCTCCAGCGCTGAAGGGGAGTGATCTGATCACTCCCCATCATCTTCACTAAGATGGCGGCAGTGTAGGCACTTTTGCCGGCCGCCGCCGCCACCAGGTGAGCTGCCGCTTCTATGCAGCTCAATCCCCCATGCATGGCGATCGGGCTGCAGAATAACGATCTGGCAGCCCAGGCACTGTGATCCACTTAGTGAATCACTGTGCCTGGGGCTGTCAGATCGCTTTCTGCAGCTCGATCTCCATGCAGGGGGATCGGACTGCAGAGCAGTGATCTGACAGCCCGGGTGCAGTGATCCACTATGTGATCGGAGTTTGAATTTTGTTTGTGTTTTTTTCCAAATAAAAAGATTATTCTCTGTGTGGTGTATTTTTTTGACTATTTACTAGAGATTCCTAATGGCCAGGTCTAACATTGGCCCGACATTATGAATCTCGGGCTTAGTGCCAGCTGCCAATAAAAAAGCTGGCATTAACCTCTTTATTACCCAGTTTGCCACCGGCACCAGGGCAACTGGAAGAGTCTGGGTACAGTGCCAGAAAATGGCGCTTCAATGAATGCACCATTTTCTGGGGCAGCTGCGGGCTGCAATTCGCAGCATGGGGGGCCCAGAACACTTGGGCCTCTCCATGCTGAGGATTCCAGCCCCCAGCTGCCTAATTGTACCTGGCTGGACCAAAAATATGGCGGAGCCCCACATTTTTTTTTTTTTTTTTTAGAATTAGTCCTAGAAATAATTAAAAAAAAATGGGCTTCACTGTATTTTTGGTTGCCAGCCAGGTACAACGAGGCAGCTAGGGGTTGGGGCAGTCCATAGCTGCTAAGTTGTACCTGGCTGGGCCAAAAATCTGGCAAATTTTTTTCTTTTTAATTTAAATTACTTCTAAAAATAAAATGACGGAGCTTTGCCATATTTTTGGTTGCCAGCCAGGTACAACTTGGCAGCTGGGAGGCTGGAATCCTCAGCGTGGAGGGACCCAAAGGTTGTGGGCCCCCCACACTGCAAATTACAGCCCACAGCCACCCCAGAAAATAGCACATTCATTAGAGGTGCCATTTTCTGGTGCTGTACCCCAACTCTTCCAGTTGCCCTTGTGCTGGTGGCACACAGGGGCTCTCCATACGTGACATTGTGTCTGCTAACAAGTTGACTGGAAAATTAGCTTCAATTGTTAGCGGACACCATGTCGTGTATGGAGAGCCCCTGTATGCCTACACATTGGAGCTCCCCACAAGTGACCCCATTTTGGAAACTAGCTCCCCCCCAAGGAACGTATCTAGATGCATAGTGAGCACTTTGAACTTTGAACCCCCAGGTACTTCACAAATTGAACCGTAAAAAAATGAAAAAGTACTTTTTTTTTTTTTTTTTTTTTTTTTTTTTTTCACAAAAATATTTTTTTTTTCATTTTTACAGATTATTGTGTGTAGCACCTGGGGGTTCAAAGTGCTCACTATGCATCTAGATACGTTCCCTGGGGGGTCTAGTTTCCAAAATGGGGTCACTTGTGGGGAAGCTCCAATGTTTAGGCACACAGGAGCTCTCAAAATGCGACATGGTGTTCACTAACAATTGTTAGCAGACACCATGTCGCGTATGGAGAGCCCCTGTGTGCCTAAACGTTGGAGCTCCCCCACAATTGACCCTATTTTGGAAACAAGGTGCCTAGGGGGTCTAATTTAGATGGGTGGTGAGCACTTTGAACCCCCAGATGTTTCACAAATTCATCCGTAAAAATGAAAATGTACTTTTTTTTCACAAATTTTCTTTTAGCCTAAATTTTTTCATTTTCACATGGTTAACAGGATAAAATGGATCCTAAAATCTGTTGGACAATTTCTCCTGAGTACACCGATACCTCATATGTGGGAATAAACCACTGTTTGGGCGCACGGCAGGGCTCAGAATGGAAGAAGCGCCATTGCACTTTTTGAATGGAAAATTAGCTCCAAAAGTGAAATGGTGCTCCTTCCCTTCTGAGCCCTGCCGTGCGCCCAAACTGTGGTTTATTCCCACATATGAGGTATCGGTGTACTCAGGAGAAATTGTCCAACAGATTTCAGAATCCATTTTATCCTGTTGCCCATGTGAAAATGAAAGAATTGAGGCTAAAATAACATTTTTGTTAGAAAAATGAAAATGTCCATTTTTTCCTTCCACCTTGCTTTAGTTCTTGTGAAGCACCTGAAGGGTTAATAATCTTCTTGAATGTAGTTGAGTAGCTTGAGGGGTGTAGTTTTTGGAATAGTGTCACTTTTGGGTGTTTTCTGTTATGTACACCCCTCAAAGGGACTTCAAATGTGATGTGGTCACTAAAAAAAATAGTTTTGTAAATATTACTGGAAAAATGAGAAATTGCTGATGAACTTTGAACCCTTATAACTTGCTACCCCAAAACATTTTGTTTTCCAAAATTGTGCTGATGTAAAGTAGACATGTGGGAAATGTTATTTATTAACTATTTTGTGTCACATAACACTCTGGTTTAGCAGGATAAAAATTCAAAATTTGAAAATTGCAAAATTTTCTAAAGTTATGCCAAATTTTGGATTTTTTCACAAATAAATGCAAAAATTATCGACCTAAATTTAATACTAACATGAAGCCCAATATGTCACGAAAAAACAATCTCAGAATCGCTAGGATCCGTTGAAGCATTTCAGAGTTATCAGTTCATAAAGGGACATTGGTCAGAATTGACAAAAATGCCTCGGTCTTTAGGGTCAGTATAGGCTGGGTCATGAAGGGGGTAGAGACCAGCCAAACCAGCAAAATGATGGAAACAATTTACACTGTGCTACCCTGCTGTCTCCCCGATCCACTACCAGTCTCTGCGTCTTCATCTGCAATATGGGGTTTTGCCTTCCTCTGGAACATTAGGCTATATGCTGAACTTGATGGAGTTTTCTACACCTTCAAATCCATGAATCTATCCTGGCCTTCAGCGATGACGTTGGGTAAATCCTCAGAAGTGAGTAAAATAAATTCAGAAAATCATTCTCACAAAAATGTATAGTGTGTTTCTGAAACCCTCGGTTTTTTTGTATTCCCTGCTTGAATTAATTAGGTTATTGCCGTATAGACAGGCCTAATTCCTGCATTACTATTTTCTCTGATTCTATTTTGTGATGGCTTCGCTTTCTTTCAATTCGTTTTGTATTATATCAATCCATAAGTAATCACCGCAATCATGTGACAACACATTTGAAAGCCAGGATACGTGAACAACTTGGTCCAGAAAAAAACTCGCCCAAAGTAGCCAAGGTCCAAAATCCAGTGCACTTAGCAGGACGCTGCAAGCCCACTGAGAAGCAGCACAAGTGCCTGATACTCATGCACAGTATCCTAGAACCAGCCAAAAGCATGGGAGCGGTGACATCACCCACAACCAGCCAAGCCATGCGGGAGGTGATTGGTGGTATTTATGGGCACAAGGTTACCATAGGGCGTCAGTCACATAGGTACGTGCAATGCAAAGGGTGTGTATACAGCCTATTGGTCACGCCCATAATATTAGAGCAGGGGCGCCTTCACGCTTACGAATATAGATAGCACTCATAAGCGTGAGGGCCCTTGGCATTGGTTTAGGAGCTTATGTACAGTCATATGAAAAATTTTTTTGCACCCCTCTTAATCTTACTCATTTGTTTTGGTTTAAAATTGGGTTTTTGCACCAGCTATTTCAGTGTGATATATGTAATAACTGATGGACACAGTAATATTTCAGGATTGAAATGAGGCTTATTGCACTAACCAAAAATGTGAAATATGCATTATTTCAAAATTTGACAGGTGCAAAAGTATGGGCACCCTTCTGATTTTCATGATTTGAATACTCCTAACTACTTTTTACTGACTTACTGAAGCACTAAATTGGTTTGGTAACCTCATTGAGCTTTGTACTTCATAGCCCGGTGTATCCAATCATGAGAAAAGCTATTTCAGGTGTCCACTTGCAAGTTGTTCTCCTAGTTGCATCTTCTCTGAGGAGTGGCATCATGGGCTCCTCAAAACAGCTCTCAAATGATCTTAAAAAAAAGATTGTTCAACATACAGTGCCTACAAGTAGTATTCAACCCCCTGCAGATTTAGCTGGTTGACACATGCGGAATTAACTTGGCATTGTGACATTTGGACTGTAGATCAGCCTGGAAGTGGGAAATGCACTGCAGCCAAAAAGATTTTTTAATGTTTTATTTATTTTTTTATTTTTTTTATAGCGTTAAAAGTTAATCCAGAGGGTCATTTATTATTCAACCCCTCAAACCACCAGCATTCTGTTTGGTCCCCCTAAAGTATTAAGAAGTAGTTCAGGCACAAAGAACAATGCGCTTCACATGTGTGGATTAATTATCTCTTTTGCCAGCCTTTTCTGACTATTTAAGACCCTCCCCAAACTTGTGAACAGCACTCATACATGGTCAACATGGGAAAGACAAAGGAGCATTCCAAGGCCATCAGAGACAAGATCGTGGAGGGTCACAAGGCTGGCAAGGGGTACAAAACCCTTTCCAAGGAGTTGGGCCTACCTGTCTCCACTGTTGGGAGCATCATCCGGAAGTGGAAGGCTTATGGAACTACTGTTAGCCTTCCACAGCCTGGACAGCCTTTGAAAGTTTCCTCCCGTGCCGAGGCCAGGCTTGTCCGAAAAGTCAACGCTAACCCAAGGACAACAAGGAAGGAGCTCCGGGAAGATCTCATGGCAGTGGGGACATTGGTTTCAGTCAATACCATAAGTAACGTACTCCACCGCAATGGTCTCCGTTCCAGACGAGCCCGTAAGGTACCTTTACTTTCAAAGCGTCATGTCAAGGCTCGTCTACAGTTTGCTCATGATCACTTGGAGGACTCTGAGACAGACTGGTTCAAGGTTCTAGGGTCTGATGAGACCAAGATCGAGATCTTTGGTGCCAACCACACACGTGACGTTTGGAGACTGGATGGCACTGCATACGACCCCAAGAATACCATCCCTACAGTCAAGCATGGTGGTGGCAGCATCATGCTGTGGGGCTGTTTCTCAGCCAAGGGGCCTGGCCATCTGGTCCACATCCATGGGAAGATGGATAGCACGGCCTACCTGGAGATTTTGGCCAAGAACCTCCACTCCTCCATCAAGGATCTTAAGATGGGTCGTAATTTCATCTTCCAACAAGACAACGACCCAAAGAACACAGCCAAGAAAACCAAGGCCTGGTTCAAGAGGGAAAAAATCAAGGTGATGGAGTGGCCTAGTCAGTCTCCTGACCTTAACCCAATTGAAAACTTGTAGAAGGAGCTCAAGATTAAAGTCCACATGAGACACCCAAAGAACCTAGATAACTTGGAGAAGATCTGCATGGAGGAGTGGGCCAAGATAACTCCAGAGACCTGTGCCGGCCTGATCAGGTCTTATAAAAGACGATTATTAGCTGTAATTGCAAACAAGGGTTATTCCACAAAATATTAAACCTAGGGGTTGAATAATAATTGACCCACACTTTTATGTTTAAAATTTATTAAAATTCAACTGAGCAACATAACTTTTTGGTTTGTAAGATTTATGCTTCTGTTAATAAAACCTACTCTCGTTTGCAGTTTGAAGGCTCTAACTTATTTGCATCTTATCAAACCACCTAAATCTGCAGGGGGTTGAAGACTACTTGTAGGCACTGTAGTTGTTCAGGGGAAGGATACAAAAAGTTGTCTCAGAGATTTAACCTGTCAGTTTCCACTGTGAGGAACATAGTAAGGAAATGGAAGACCACAGGGACAGTTCTTGTAAAGGCCAGAAGTGGCAGGCCAACAAAAATATCAGAAAGGCAGAGAAGAAGAATGGTGAGAACAGTCAAGAATAATCCACAGACCACCTCCAAAGACCTGCAGCATAATCTTGCTGCAGATGGTGTCACTGTGCATCGGTCAACAATACAGCGCACACTGCACAAGGAGAAGCTGTATGGGAGAGTGATGCAAAAGAAGCCATTTCTGCATGCACGCCACAAACCGAGTCGCCTGAGGTATGCAAAAGCACATTTGGACAAGCCAGTTTCATTTTGGAAGAAGGTCCTGTGGACAGATGAAACAAAGATTAAGTTGTTTGGTCATACAACAAGGCGTTATGCATGGCGCCACAAAAACACAGCATTCCAAGAAAAACATTTGCTACTCACTGTCAAATTTGGGGGAGGGTCCATCATGCTTTGGGGCTGTGTGGCCAATGACGGCATCGGGAATCTTGTTAAAGTTGAGGGTCGCGAGGGGGGCGTGTCCTGACACAGGCGATGCAGGACGCTTGAACAGAGAGCTCCGGCGAGGGTGAGCTTCCCTGAGGTAATTAGCGGCACAATACCGCCCAAAACAACTTTATCTTAAAGACCGCGACTTCCTCTACCACCCGGTATGCCCAGGCTCGGGTCTCGGTCCCGTGCGGCCTCACAGAGGGTGACGGACTACTTCACCCCTGAGCGCCCTGCTCCCTCACCGTCCAAAATGGCGCCGGCGCCGGCTACAGCTTCCCGCTCTGCTCCGGCCCCTCGCTCCCCCCGCGAGCAGGCTGAGCGGGACCATGGGGAACAGGCTGGCAATGAACCCACAATTTCATATGCCTCCATACAAGGACTGCTGGACAACCTACGCCGTGCCATGAAGGAAGACATGAGAGATGTGGTGCGTGAACTGCGGGCAGACATTGCAGCTATGGATGAGCGCACTAGCCATCTAGAAAACAAGATGGCTGAATACGCTGAGGCACATAACGCTATGGCAGACGACTTTCATGACATGGGAGCCGATATGAGAGACTTAAAAACATCTATGTGGGCTATGGAAGATAAACTTCGCCAGGGAAACCTAAAGATCCGGGGAATAGCGGAGATAGAAGACGAGGAGATCTCTGAGGCGACGGTTTTACCCTTTTTCCGTATTATAACACCAGATGCAGACTTGGCAGACCTCAAGGTGGCAAAGATTTATCGCCTACCACGCTCTCCTAAGATAAACAAAGACGTTCCTAGAGATGTCATGGTCCACCTGGGGGCCCCGAGGATGCGGGATGTTCTCCTACATACCTTGCGACGGAACCCCATCACAGAACGCCCATATGACTCTTGGTCACTGTTCCCAGACCTATCCCCAGGAACACTAGCGCGGTGCCGCGAATTTGCTCCCTATTGTGCAGTTCTAAGGAACAATAACATTCAGTATGCCTGGGGGAACCCGGTGTACGTCACCTTTCGCTACAAAGGCTCCCGCCATTCGTTTACTTCCCCGTCTAAACTGAGGAAAGCACTGGTGGACTGGCATATGAGAGGAGCAGAGGAAGCGGCCTCGCCGAGATCCCACACCCCTCCAGAGCTGCAAGATCGTAGTGTGAAACGTACCTGACGGGACTATAATATCTGATGAGGTATCTGGGGGTGCTCGCCCTTGCTGATTGTTGGGCCTTCCTGTAAAGACTATCAGGTGCACTGTTTGGGTAACACCTGATTAGATCTGTAGTAACCCACTTAACCCTGATTCCCACCTGATTGTGGGTCTTGGGGAAATGCTGAACGATCACATCTCTTCCACGTGGGTATACTCCCCCCTTAGCTCACATTTGTGAGCAAATGCAGGTTTACATTAATGTTGTTGAAGTACTGTGGATTGTCTATTTGATTCTCTACTGCTCTATTCTCCCTTGTCTGTCTTCTCCCTTAACCCCTGATATATCGGTTCTAATTGTTTGACCCTAAATTTTAGGTACTGCCTATCTGTACCCCTCCTTTCATTGTTCTGTTTACCCCTGTGTAACCGTATAGTCCTCCAATTTTCTTTTTGCCCTTCTGCCCTTTCCATTGTCTGACTCTCTGGTAACTGTGTCCGTCTCCTTACTTTCTCTTTCAATCCATTTCTTTATACCCCTTATTCGTTTCTTTCTATGATCTAGCTGTCATACTGCTCTCATCTTAGCCATCACTTACACGGCTGGGTACGACCGCATTTGAGCTGTTTACACCATCGTCTCCCACGAATTCGCTATGAGTTTCAAGATTGTGTCCATTAATGCCAAGGGCTTAAACTCCCCGGCAAAAAGGTCGTTCCTGTGGAGGGAGGTATCCCGGTCACATGCAGACATAGTATGCGTACAGGAAACACACCTGCTGGAAATAGATAACAGACGAGTGTCTAACCCAAGGTACCCCCATATCTACTTCTCTAATCACGTCACAAAAAGGGCAGGGGTCTGCCTGATGGTTAGTGCATCCATACAATTTGAACAGAGGTCAGTTCTGGTAGACCCGGCGGGCAGATTCATAGTCTTGCTATGTGACATCTCTGGCGTCTCTTATACCATTGCGACAGTATATGCCCCAAACCAGGCTCAAGGGAGGTTCTTACGGTCCACCTTTGCCAAGATTCGGGATGCAGCGGTCGGACACCTCATAATATGCGGTGATTTTAATACCGTAATGGAGGCACGCCTGGACTCTTCGGCCCCGGCGGTTCGAACTCGTGGAGACCTCCTCCCGCTGGCCCGGGAATTCCACCTCCACGACATCTGGCGCTACCTCCACGCAGCGGAGCGGGATTACACGTTCCACTCTGGCCCCCATGGAACCTACTCAAGGATTGATTTTTTTCCTGGTGGGGGACAGTTCCATGGGGGTATGCAGAAATGCTGACGTGGGGGTAATTACATGGTCAGATCATGCGCCGGTGACGTTGGAGGTGGCCCTGGGAGGTGGGGGGACAACACCGAGGAGGTGGCGTTTGGGTCCGGACCTGCTTCTGGATCATGAAGTGGTAGGGTGTATTGAGGAGGAACTTAAGTCCTTTTTCAAGATTAATGATAACAACGAGGTCTCTGACTCGACATTATGGGAATCCCATAAGGTGGTTATGAGAGGTCTCTTGCTTCAAAAAGCAGCGAGACGGAAGAGAGACAGAGATGCACAGCGCAAGTCGTGGGTTGATCAAATAGAACAACTAGAAAACATCAACAAGTCAAACCCGTCCCAGACCTTACTGACCCAAATAACGAATTTACGCACACAATTACGCTCCCTCTTACTAAAACAACATGAGACAGGCCTGCGTAAATTGAAAATGAATTATTATGCAATGGGCGACAGAGCGGGCCGTCTCCTGGCGAAACGCATACAGAAACGTTCAGCTAAATCCACCATAAATGCCATGAGAGACTCCACGAACCAACTTGTTCGAGACCCGAGACAGATAGTAGCAACATTTGCCACGTATTACGCTAAGTTATATAACCTGTCTGGGGATCCCACAACTCGACAACCCTCTGCAGAGTCAATTGCGGAATACCTAGATGAGCTGAGACTGCCAGAGATCCCGTCTGAGTCCCTGGAGGCTCTTAATCGTCCCTTCACTCTGCAGGAGGTCGATCGAGTCATCTCCTCCCTGAAGTTAGGTAAAGCCCCAGGACCTGACGGGTTTATTAACGACTACTACAAGACGTATAGAGCCATTCTAGCACCGTATCTCCTACGTCTGTTTTCGGCATGGAGAGATGGTGGTAGTATCCCGACGCTTGCGTTGGAAGCAACCATTGTAACTATCCCTAAGCCGGGAAAAGACCCAGAGAAACCGGAAAGCTATCGCCCGATCTCATTGTTGAACTCGGACCTAAAGATTTTTGCAAAACTTCTGGCGATGCGTTTGGTGGAGGTGGTCCCCTTGGTGGTACGGTCGGATCAGGTGGGCTTCATGGCTCATCGCCAGGCGAGGGATGGCACGAGGCGAATACTAGATTTGATGGAACTGGCGGAGAGGAGGGGTGCCCCCAGTGTATTCCTGTCACTAGACGCGGAGCAGGCGTTCGACAGGGTACACTGGGGGTACCTGACTGAGGTTTTGAAGAGATTTGGGCTGAAGGGCCCGATCCTCTCCTCGATCATGAGTCTGTATTCAAATCCCTCCGCCAGGGTGTTTGCCTCGGGATATCTCTCGGATCCCTTTTCAATCACGAACGGGACGCGACAGGGGTGTCCCTTGTCGCCCCTCATTTATGCTCTGGTGATTGAGCCATTGGCAGTGTCCCTTCGTGCTGACTCCATCTTGAGGGGAATCACGGTTGGTGAGAAGACTCACGTCGTTGGTTTGTATGCCGACGATGTGATTGTTACCTGCTCTGATCCGGGGGTATCACTCCCGAGGGCCTTGTCCTTACTAGGCGCATTCGCGGAGGTGTCTTACTATAAATTAAATGCCACGAAGTCTTTAGTCTTCCCTATTAATGTCCCACAGGATCTAACTGAAACATTATCGAGATCCCTTCCTTTCCGATGGGCACCGGAGGGTATCCCCTACCTGGGGATCATTCTATGCTCCTGCACCACGATAGTGAAAAGGAACGTGTCTTCCTTTTTAAAGGCATTGGGAGAAGCGTCAGACCAAAGATTACTAAAACCACTTTCTTGGATAGCACGGATTCAGGCGTTTAGGATGGTGTGGTTACCCAGATTGCTGTACATGTTCAGGTGCATACCCCTGGTATTCTCCCTACGCCTACTGAACCAGATACAAAGGGGAGTGAACCGGTTCATCTGGGCGTCGGGAAGACCTCGGGTGCATAGACGGATAATGTATAGCAAACTGACAGGGGGGGGGATGGGGGTACCAGACGTGATCTCATACTATCGGGCTTCGATTCTGGAGGTGATTCGTGTGTGGAGAGGGGATGAGGAGCCTCCGGCCTGGTTGGAAGTGGAGGAATCACAGGTACCAGGGGGCTCTCTTAGGAACCTTCTGACTGCCGAAACACTGGAGCCAGTGACATGTCATGGCTGTCCAGCGACAGTGGAGGCTTTGGTACGGGTCTGGAGGCGTGTGCCGGGGGACTGGTTGCGGCTTCCAGCCTCAGAGATCCCCATTGAAGCCCTAAGGTTACTCATCCCATATCTAAGGTTGGCGGACTGGAGGGCACATGGACTCAGCACACTATCCGATTTACTGAGGGATAGGGGCATTCTTTCTAATGGAGACTTTGTGGCCAAATACCCGTCCCTCCGACACACTTGTTTTCAGCTCTGTCAGATCTCTCACCTGGTGGCGGGCTGCCGTCACAAGATCGCATGGACTTCTCCCCACCCCTCCCCTTTGCGCTCCTTATTGACAACCACACAAACACCTCCCAAGGGACTAGCAACGATTTACGCAGGCCTGCTAATAGAAGAAGAATCGAGAATGGGTTTTACCCACAGGACAAAATGGGAAGGGGACCTGGCTTTTACAGCCACAGAAGATGACTGGGTTGGTGCGGTTCGGGTGGTAACTCAAGCGACAAAATGTATCAATCACATCGAGCAGCTTAAAAAGATGCACCTGCGGTGGTATTTACCGCCTGTACGGGTGGCGGCGTTCGGAAGCGGATCTTCACCTCTGTGTTGGAGGCTCTGCGGCCACAGAGGTACGCTGGCGCACATCTGGTGGACGTGCCCGCGTATCTCCCAGTTTTGGATTTTGGTGGAGGGACTGATGAAATCTGTTATGCAGGTTTCGGTCCCCCTCAACCCGCCAATGGCACTCCTGCACATCGGTTTGGAGGGTTTACCCCCAGTCTCACGATATGTCGCCACCTTTGTACTGATAGCAGCTAGACAGGCCATAGCGGCGAAATGGAAATCCCCAAACCCCCCTGCACTGAACGACTTAACGTCCCGGCTGAATCTTATGTTCACATACGAATACTTTCTGGCAATGGACTTTGGACACAAAAGATACGTGGGAGACGCATGGGAATGCTGGGCCTCTCACCCCCTAGCATCCCCCCTCCATGGAGGGCAGGGGAGATATAGGAGAGGGGCGATTGGAATTACAGCTCAGTCAGCGACGAGTAATGTATAGCTGATTGACAGCTCTCTGCTCTCTTTTTTGTACTTTCTCTTCTCCCCCCCTTTTTACTTCTACACGCTCTTCCCCCCCCACCCTTTTTCACCTCTATGTGATCTCTCTTAGATGTCTCTGCTCACCTTTTGATTTATTTTTATACCTCTTATTCTCCCTTCATGTATTGACCTTGTGATTGTATCCTGATGTTCGGGATTATCGTTATTCAGGGGACTGTTTATCCCCTTTATATGCATATTCAGATGTTCAGTTTGAAAAAGTTAATAAACATCATTTATGACAAAAAAAAAAAAAAAAAAGTTGAGGGTCGCATGGATTCCACTCAGTATCAGCAGATTCTTGAGAATAATGTTCAAGAATCAGTGTCAAAGTTGAAGTTACGTCGGGGATGGATCTTTCAGCAAGACAATGATCCAAAAGACCGCTCCAAATCTACTCCGGCATTCATGCAGAGGAACAATTACAATGTTCTGGAATGGTCATCCCAGTCCCCAGACCTGAATATCATTGAACATCTGTAGGATGTTTTGAAGCGGGCTGTCCATGCTCGGCGACCATCAAACTTAACTGAACTGGAATTGTTTTGTAAAGAGGGATCGTCAAAAATACCTTCATCCAGGATCCAGGAACTCATTAACAGCTACAGGAAGCGACTAGAGGCTGTTATTTTTGCAAAAGGTGGATCTACTAAATATTAATGTCACTATTCTGTTGAGGTGCCCATACTTTTGCACCTGTCAAATTTTGAAATAATGCCTATTTCACATTTTCGGTTAGTACAATAAACCTCATGTCAATCCTGAAATATTACTGTGTCCATCAGTTATTACATATATCACACCGAAATAGCTGTTGCAAAAACCCAATTTTAAACAAAAAAAAAATGAGTAAGATTAAGAGGGGCGCCCAAACTTTTACATATGACTGTATTTTGGCAAAAATATCCACTAATATCTGACACCATCATCCATTGTGTTTTTTTGCATTTTATCTATTGCAGGATGCGGCTGAGTCCTGTGGGGAGCTGTATACACACTTTGCATCGCACATACCTGTGTGACTGACTCCCTATGGCAACTTGGTCCAGGCAAACATTGCCAAAAAAGTGCCATATAGGAGTACAGCTTTAGGAGATGGACTGTTGCTTCAACACCTGTGCCATGCACAGTATTGGCATCACTGTGGGCAGGACATCGTGCCTGTACAACCTCAAACCAAGTTATCACATGAAACTGATCCCAAACACAACACAGCATAGATAATGGCACCTCAATGGCTTCTTCTTTTGGCACACAGCACTGACTTCTCTGTGTTTTTAATATTAGGGGTTGTAAATGCCAGCAAGATCCTCCTGCAAAAGCCATGTATACCATAATGGAGATCTATGACAGACATAGGTAACAGTTGTATATAGGACGGGAGATGTTCTGTGTGAGCAGCGGCTTGATCACATTTTGTTACACTAAATGTATATATTGTTTGTATTATTATAAATAGGTTAAACAATTTCTGCTAATCAATATCTTCATAGCAGTTTTAGATCCATTTTTCTGATACAAGGATGAGAAATCCCCTGCGTATGCAAAACAAAAAGGAAAAGGGCGCAAATGTGTAGGATCCCCTTATTAAAAACGTCTAAGTAGCGTGGGTAGGTGGCCACTCACCTTATCGGGTCGTGCAAGTCCTGCACAACCCGGTTTATCAGCCTCCACCGCCGGCGGTATGTGCGCTGCCTCTCCGCTCTCCTCTCTCCTGGTCCTCGGAACAGGACCTATCCGGTCACGTGACCGCGAAACCGAATTTGCATCACTGCTCTTTGTTGTGGGTTGCCAGAAAAACGCCAGGTCCTCAAGGCAGATTGTTTGTGCTGTTCCTGAGCTGTTCCAGCCGCCAGGCCCTCACAAAGGAAGTAGTTTTCATGCAAAAAATAGTAATGGCGGTCTGATTAGGAGCGCTCCAAGGATCAAGTGGACATATAAGATGTGTTAATAAATGGCAAACCTTTTATTAATTTCTTAGCTCCCCTCATAGCTCCACTACGTGTTTCAACTGTATAGAACCACCTGATGAAGACTGTTCCATACAGTTGAAACACGTAGTGGAGCTGTGAGGGGAGCTAAGAAATTAATAAAAAGGTTTGCCGTTTATTAAAACATCTTATATGTCCGCTTGATCCTTAGAGCGCTCCTAATCAGACCGCCATTACTATTTTTTGCATGAAATCCCCAGCAAAGATTTAAAGGGAATCTTCAGAAGAATTTCCACCACCTCCCTAAAAACTATTGATACGCACATGTAGCTCTTCTATAGACAAGTAGAGCACTACCTTTGTTATGTGGCCAGTTTATTCCTCCATTACTCAATTGATAATGATCTGAAGCCTCTGTCACTCCAGCTCTATTTCATGTCCAGTGCCACCTCCTGCTTGACAGATGGCTTCTTTGCTTGAAGTCACACACCATAGAGGCTGTCAGTCACTCAGCAGGATGCAAAAAATAGTAATGGCGGTCTGATTAGGAGCGCTCTAAGGATCAAGCAGACATGTGAGATGTTTTAATAAATGGCAAACCTTTTATTAATTTCTTAGCTCCCCTCACAGCTCCACTCCAACAAAGAGCGGTGACGCAAATTCGGTTTCGCGGGCACGTGATCGGATAGGTCCTGTTCCAAGAAGCAGGAGAGAGGAGAGCGGGGAGGCAGCGCACATACCGCCGGTGGCAGAGGCTGGCAAACCGAGTTGTGCAGGACCCGCACAACCCGATAAGGTGAGTGGCCACCTACCCACGCCACTTAGACGTTTTTAATAAGGGGATCCTACACATTTGCGCCCCTTTTCTTTTTTGTTTTGCAGTCACTCAGCAGGAGGCAGCGCTGGGCAAGGAGTAGAGCTGGAGTGACAGAGGCTCCAGATCTTCAGCTTTATTTGCATTTCAATTCAGGCACGGATTTCTCAGTAATGGAGATTTGGACTGGTCATGTAAAGATATTGCTGGATTCATTTTTGAAAGCGCTAAATGCATATATAAATAGTTTGGGATGTGAAATACTGCTGCCAGATTCCCTTTAAAACACATGATGGCCAGCCCCGACGAAAGGAGTCTATACATGCAGTGTGATAATACAGTATGCACTAAGCTCTCCCTAGCAGTGGCTGTAGGCAGACAATATGCTTTGTTTTATAACTGAGTATGGACAATGTTAGAAAAATATTACAGAAGTCACTAAGATATATTATTATTATTAATTTATATAGTGCCATTATATTCCATGGCGCTTTACATGTTGAAAAGATATATATATATATTAAGATATACATTAGAATATAAGTGAAGAACAAAAAAAATGAAAATAATAAATGGGAGATTTACACTGACGACCAAAATGGTAACAATAATTTGAACATTTG
>JARQOC010000006.1:362500137-362512980 GCA_033576535.1 Allobates femoralis
CAGGGAAACAAAATGCTTAAGGGGGTTTGTATGAAAATTGGGGTTGGCGGACCCCATTGTGCCATGTTATTATGGTGCTGCTAAGGGCACCTTCATAAACATACATTCAATAGCGCAGTAAGGAATGTGGCGCCCCTGGAGTGCACGTCTCACATAAATGGCTAGCAAAGTCCTCCGCTCACATTAATGCTCATACCTTTCAAAGTTCACACAAAGTAAATAATTTATTGAACACCCTGTAGAAATAAGTCTTGCAGTCGGCCAGCCCCAGTGATGACCCGTCATGGCCTGTCCCCTTCATTCAGAGTACAAACGTGTAACAAAACTGGAAATAGGAAATCAATTGGTGTGGATCAGGCGATGCTGAATTCATAGGAGAATGAAATCGACTCGTCCGAACCGCTTATAAATTATAAGAAAACATTACAAAAGATTTTAGGTGTAAGGAGGGATTAAATTACTCTTGTCCGTAGAAAATAAAAAAAGTTATTTTTTTTTAATATATACATATGTATAAAAGACTCTGGAATTAAAATTCTCAAGTGAGAGGTGGTCCAGGAACCCCATTGAGTGTAACTTTACGCCCTCGACTGGCAGAGTGCCCATTATGGATAGTGGATGCGGGGGTGAGTTCACTGCTGGGATTTGGAGAGCCTTGGCATGGAGTGGCAGGGCTAGGGAGAGAAGAGGAGGTAGAAGGTATTGGCGCCGGGCTGCTGGCCTTGTCACTGGTAGATTCCCCCTCGGACGTTGTTCCACGGTTGGCTTCTTGTAGGCTCCTTGGACGACTAAATCGTAATCTCTTGCAAGTTGGTTGTACTCGATACTTGAGCGGTAAAGGACCAGTCTAACCAAAGAGGAGATATAAACAAGGATCACATTCCTGGCACACTATACCATTACTAATGTAATGTCACATTACTTTTGTTCTCTGCAGTAATGCTAAAATTTGCTGTTAACAACACATAATGGCATAAGTGTAAATCTGTCTGTTGGTTGAACCTGCGAACCCGCTAAAATATATGAAGGGGCCCTATTGGCTTCCTAGATAATGACTGTATTATTCTGCCTGATCTTTTTATTTTCAAGAGAGATCAGTCGCTGCCAAAATATAGTATGGCACCTACTTTTTACCTTCTGGGAGAACATGTCCATGCTTGACATGTGTATATGGATGGGGTTGGTGGTAGGGGAGATAGCTGTCAGCTTTAAAGGGGCTGTCTGCTCTAAACCGTAACTCTGCAGTCACTGTACGTGACTGCAGACTTATCAATCCTCCGATTGCATGACCTGTGCGCTGTGAGGAGTCACAGTTTCTAATCCAGGAATGGATAGCAGTTATATGGTACTAGATGGTGGCCTGATTCTAACACATCGGGTATTCTAGAATATGTATGCCCGCCGGGCGCCACCAATCCGTGAAGCGTGGTTCAAATCTTGTGTCAATTCACGTCCGGACTGCGCCTGTAGCTGATTGGTCGCACCAGCAGCCTGCACCAATCAGCGACGCGGATTTCTGTTACAGACAGACAGAATTAGATGATTATATAGTAGATGCATAGTCACAGCCACTAGGCCAGAACCCACTAGTCTGATGCGTCCACTCCATACACTTGTAATGAGCGAGGATGCGCCTACTAGTTGTGTTGTTCCCGGAACATGCATACTGCATAATCGTGGTCCGTTCCCACCTTAGAAAACAGAAAAACCTCACAGCGTACAGTGAGGGCGCTGGGAGGATTGATAGGTCTGTAGTCACAGAGTGACTGCAGAATTATTAGTTAAGACAGGACAACCCCTTTAACAAGGTTTAACAGCTATCTAATATGTATGTCCAATCTAACGCCATTCAGCACAGGACTAGTGTCCTTCTCAAGTGAAAATAAACAATTGATTTTATTTCCACGTCTTTGTCAAATAAAAAACAAACCGTTTAACTCATATTGGATTTTCTTTTTAATTATTTAACTTTTCGGGTATATCACCCAGTGGTCCTGTGCACTTTTGTTCCCCTACAGTTTTTTCTCTATTGGCCTAACTCCATAGCAGATCCCCAGTTACCATCACAGCACCTCTGTCTTGAGAGCAGTAAAGAGACCTACATGTGGCTCAGAGCAGTGTAAAGATGGGATTAGCAGCTGGGATAGTCGGCTGACATCTTTCTCAGCTACAATGCTTGGACCGGCAGTTTATTCATGTTTCTTGAATAGGAAAGAGGGGATAAAGCCTCTGGCGGTCACTAGAGCGTGTTGAAATCTATAGGAGACTAGGTCCCTGGATTGTTAGTGTGTACAAAGAGCAATATGCATCTAATAGCAGAACGCTTACCCGTCCCCAGGGGTATATATAAGCAATGTCCATTAGTGTATAATAGTCCTTCAGCAGCTCTTCCTCATACAGAATCTCAACCTGCAACAAAAAGTATAGTGTAAGACGTCACACAAGGAATCAGGAACACAGCGAGATCATGTGATGTGTCCCAGAGGCCAATGATTATTCCATGCCAATTCTGTATTACAGAGGTATTTAATGTAACACTTCAACTCTAATTACCAGACATATATCAGTAGGGTTCTGTACAAGTGTGTCCACAAAAATAAAGTTGTCTTCCCACCTAGAAATGATGGAGAGTCACTGGGATATGATTGCATTCTGATTGGTGGGGTCAGATTACAGGGACCTTCTAAATCATCAATGGCCCCTATGTTGTCAGGATTAAGGGTTTCAATAGTTAAACCCCTGCTGACCTGAATACTATAGGATATCCCAATGATCACAATCAAAGATGGGAAATCCTAATTCACATAACAGCGGACACAAAGCTTCTATATTGGCCTTTACCTTATACTTGCTTGGGACATCCATCTTGTTTCGTAAGAATTTAGCGAGGTGAGTTATGGTCATGGCTGCAGGACAGCGCAGGAAACGAAGACTATTCCTCTGTCAGGAAAGGTGGAAAGTCAGCCATAGAAACCACTCCACAAAGTCATGTCAGAGGTTCACACAGCGCACAGATCTCATCCACACATGTCCATGCCTTCCTGCTTACCTTCTCCAGGTCTTCACTGTCTGCTGGGTCCTGTGCCTCATCCCTGACAGAATAAGAGATGTGGAAAATGAATACTAGAGCCCCAGGACTAATGACAGACTCGTACACAGTATATACCCACAGTCTAGCTATATACCAGCACAGTATTATACCCGCAGCCTAGCTATATACCCACACAGTATATACCCGTAGCCTAGCTATATACCCACACAGTATATACCCACACAGTATATACCTGCAGCCTAGCTATATACCCACAGCCTAGCTATATACCCACAGTCTAGCTATATACACGCACAGTATATACCCGTAGCCTAGCTATATACCCACACAGTATATACCCGTAGCCTAGCTATATACCCGCACAGTATTATACCCGCAGCCTAGCTATATACCCACACAGTATACCTGCAGTCTAGCTATATACCCGCACACTATATACCCACAGCCTAGCTATATACCCACACAGTATATACACATGTAGCCTAGCTATATACCCGCACAATATATACCCGCAGCCTAGCTATATACCCGCACAGTATATACCTGTAGCCTAGCTATATACCCGCACAGTATATACCCGCAACCTAGCTATATACCCGCACAGTATATACCCGCAGCCTAGTTATATACCCGCACAGTATATACCTGCAGCCTAGCTATATACCCGCACAGTATATACTTGGAGCCCATCTATATACCCGCACAGCATATACTTGGAGCCCATGCATATACCCGCACAGCATATACTTGGAGCCCATCTATATACCCGCACAGCATATACTTGGAGCCCATCTATATACCCGCACAGAATATACTTGGAGCCCATCTATATACCCACACAGCATATACTTGGAGCCCATCTATATACCCACACAGCATATACTTGGAGCCCATCTATATACCCGCACAGCATATACTTGCAGCCCATCTATATACCCGCACAGCATATACTTGCAGCCCATCTTTATACCCGCACAGCATATACTTGGAGCCCATCTATATACCCGCACAGAATATACTTGGAGCCCATCTATATACCAGCACAGCATATACTTGGAGCCCATCTATATACCCACACAGCATATACTTGGAGCCCATCTATATACCCGCACAGCATATACTTGGAGCCCATCTATATACCCGCACAGCATATACTTGGAGCCCATCTATATACCCGCACAGCATATACTTGCAGCCCATCTTTATACCTGTACAGCATATACTTGGAGCCCATCTATATACCCGCACAGCATATACTTGGAGCCTATCTATCTACCTTGCATCCTCTGAGAACTGGATTGATAGACTGATGCTCTCCTCCTCGTGCACCACTATTTCTCCAGTCTCGGCGACTTTATCCCCATGTTCGGAGCTGGAGCCACTGTTAGCTGTAAAACATGCACCCACGACAGACAGATCAATAATAGACACGGTGTTATTCCATTAGATGATTGCTGTATTCCTATGCATCTTGACGCTTTCAGTGCATTTCCGCATCCTTTTCGTCTGTTTTGCTTGCGTTTAGTCCATTATCAATATATCTGTGTGCTAGATTTTGAGAATGCATGATAATGTAGACTGCTGACACCACTAGGGGACTGGCTATGGGACTTTCCACACTGCTGTCAGGTTATTTGCAGCCATTATGGAATAGCATTACGGGTGTAGATTTATATTATTTATAATATTAGTGTTTCCTTGTCAGAACACATTTCTATGGATTCTCAGCTTCCTAACTTGCAGGACCAGAAGTTACATTACTGACATATGACAGTACATATCAGACCATATCAGGGTATACTGTAAACAAGCATGACCTTCTAGTTTGGGGGGACTGTAGTAAATGAGGCACTCATGGGCACACACACCTTCTTTACGAGCATACGAGGCGTAGAACTCCCTTCGTCGCTTCATCTCACCTGTGGAGGAGACAATAAATGACCTTCAGATTTCAAGCTGAAGCACACGACTCCTATCCAGTGTAAGGCTCTCATACCACAATGCTTTTATTCTAGATTGAGTCTTCTTGTTAAAAATTGGAACAGATCCCATAGGATCTTGTCCTCCTGAAGGAAAAGTTGCCTATTTCTTTCTGATTGGATCCCACACAGGCTGAAAAGGTTATGTTCACTCATTAAAGTATTTGGAAACCTTTGGGAGCATTTTTTCAATTAATATGTATCTATTGTTAGCCAAGAAGCATTTTTCCATATTGTATTAATAATTAGTGGCCGGCTTCTACAGCCTCTATTTATCACAGTACAGACTACAGAATGAGGGAATAGTTACATACATCAGTGAGTTTGTCTATTTAGCTGAATTATCTAATCTCACCAAGCACAACATCTGTAAGGAATTTGTATGTTCCCCCTGGGTTTCCTCCGGGTTCTCCGGTTTCTTCCCACACTCCAAAGACATACTGATAGGGAATATAGATTATGAGCCCCAAGGGGGACAGTGGTCTGTAAAGCTCCTGTCACACACAACGACACCAGCGATCCCGACAACAATAAGGATCCTGTAGGGATCGTTGGTGCGTCGTTACCTGGTCGCTGCGCAGCTGTCAAACAGGCAGATCTCACCAACAATGTGGAGGTGCCTCCCTGCTCCCTGGTTGCTAACTATGATAAACAGCAGGATACCTGCTGTTTATCATAGTTACCAGCGTCCTCCCTGCTTAGCGCTGGTAACCATGATAAACACCGGGTATCTAGGCAGCGTGCATGGATACCCAGTGTTTGCCATGGTTACCAGACTGTTAGATCGCTTATCGCTGGTCTCTCGCTGTCACACGCAGCGATGCAGGCTGACCAGCGGGAGACCAACAACCAAAAAATGACCCTGAGCACTTTGTAACAATCAGCGATCTCACAGCAGGGGCCTGATCGCTGCTAAGTGTCACACATAACGACATCGTTAGCGAGATCGCTGTTACATCACAAAACCTGTGACGTTACGATCTCGCTAATGATCTCGTTATGTGTGACGGGGGCTTAAAGTGCTGTGAAATATTATGGTGCAATATAAGCAAATAAAATAACTATGCTTATGACCATATCAAAGTATTAATTGGCTTAGGAAAAGGGTTTAAAAAGGTCTCCAGGTTCAGGGAAATCACTTCTCCCACATCTGCAATCTGTACTACCCCTCTCCGAGTCCATTGCCGAGTCTCCACTGCTCACACTGCGGCCAGTAACGAGGTGTGCGAGTCTCTTCTAGTTGATGGCACAGATGGCTCAGCCGCTGAGCTCACCAATGTAGATGGGTCATCAGCACTGTAGACAATACATGAAAAGTGACGGAGTCTCAGCAATGAACCCGGGGAGGGAGAGTAAAGGACAATTTAATTTTTTACAATACACTGTAGCCAGGAGACAGGGAGTTTTCTGAAACAGGAAAACCCCTTTAATGCCAAGTCGATATCAGATTTGCTGTTAACTCATTCTGCAGTCCTGTATGTGATCCAGAGAGATGGTGTCAAATTCCCCAAAATGTTTACAGAAATCATATCTCAAATTTATTTTATAGCATTTATACCCAAATACAGGCATTTAGTAAAAACAGTGTCTTAGGCCCTGTGCACACAGTCAGTTTTTAATGACTTTTTAGCCTTAGAATCTGATTAGCGACAGCTATTATGGCCAGACTTATCTGCACTCATTCTCTTCCCCCTTCTATGACCCTCTAATACACACCTTTTATTGGGCTATATGTGAATATGTAATTTCTCTGCCTTTAATGTGCCAGGAAAACGTCTTGTGGGTTCACTTTCACAGTCTGACACTCTGTGCTCCACGGCCTGATTGAGGGTACCTGCACATGAATGTCCTAGCTCTTAATCTATATTGATGACTATTATAAAGTGGAAATCAATAAAAAATAGAACAGGGCTGGATCAATGCAGATCATATTCCTGATGCTGTAGGAAAAATGAGCTTTGGGAACTAAGGCGCAATTAGTTTGGCAAGGCCAGGAAAATATCAGGAATTCCCATCTTTTACAGTCTTAAAGGGGACCTCTAGGGCGATACACATTTTTTGTACTGTTCCTGCCTTCCTACATGATGAAGCAGAGTTGTCCACTACATTTCTAGGATCTATAGATCTCTTATAAATCAATAAAATCATATCTGCTCCTCAGCTCTCACCCGTCCCTTTGGGGACAGAGAAATTCAGTCATGATAGTGATAAAGTTTCAGGGGACAGGAAGCTACACAGTTGATATAGGGGAGACCATAGCAGTGCTGAATCAATCACTGCAGTGCTTTGCCTCTGTTCCTGGCCTGATACATGTCAGCACACATTATGTACTATTATAAGTTGTACAGCAGAGGATCACAGCGTGCATTTACGTATATCTGCTTGGTGTCATAATTGCTATTTGAAGGGAGAATACCTCTATTCATACATTACATAGGATGGTATATCAGGGACAGGATTGTACTTTGACCATGGGGTTGACGGCCACGCCCTCTGCCACACCCCTGCTCATACAGAAGTGTGAGGGGGCAGGAATGTAAGATAATCCTGGAGCCCCCAAGTCTACACCCCCAACACACCTCTTTATCTCTGCTGCAGCATGAGCTGAATTTCTCTGTCCCCTGAGGTAGGGGTGAGAGGTGAAGAGAAGATATGATTTCATAGATTAAGGCTATTTCACATCAGCGTTTTTCGTAATTCGTGGCAGATCTGGCATCTGACGCATCTCCCTCCTAATGGAACACTTGCAGCAAATCTGCATTACTCCAATAAATTCCCTATAGGACTTGTGGTCATGTGCAGCACTTGCGGTTTTGCACTTGCGGACAGTCAAATAAAACGACTTTCTGCAGTTTGACTGCCACAAGTGCAAACACAAGTGCTGCACATAACCGCAAGTCCTATAGTGAATGAATTGGGTTGAACGCGGGTTGCCGAAGTGTTCCGCTAGGCGGGAGATGCGGCGAAATGCCGGATCTGCCGCGAATTACGAAAAGCGCTGATGTGAAAGCAGCCCTAAATGATCTATAGATCCTAGAACTGTAGTGTACAGCTCAGCTGTTGATCATGTAGGACGGCAGGGACAGTACAAAAAAATGTTTTTTCTCCCCAGAGTTAAATTTAATGGTTTGTCTTACATGACATAGGACCAGGGGTTGATATAGCATTGGTGCTGCTTGTGCAGCACACAAAGGTCCTAGAGGTAAGGAGGGCCTCTACCACCTCCATGGCAGCTTCTATTCACGACATAAAAACGGGTTCATTATGATGAGCTATTGGACTGAAAAGGACCCAAATTTTGTTCATGCACAGGAGCCTGTAATGCTGTCATCCCAAACACAGATCTACCCTTAAGTTATAAATGAACCCTCCCGATAACTGCCAAGCCGGGTGTGCATGTGTTCTGTATGGGGAGAGCAAGTCTATATCAGAGGCCTCTGTCTACAACTTATCTCCAGGATCGTCCCCTGTCAGAGGAAGACCCCATACACATTAGATGGTCGCCTTGCACCTCTGATATCTGAACATTCAAAAGTCATTACTGTAATGTATAAGTCTAAGCTGGCCGTGCATGATTGAAACAGACAATGGTGTTATAACATCTTGCTCATAGTTGGTCTTTGAAGGTCATTCTGGACAAAAAAAGCCATAAACTATAATAACTCGAGAATCCATCTCCACCTTGATCTGAGCTTTAGACAGCGCTGTCTGGAACAAATGAGTTTTAATTACTATATATAACGACTGAAAGTAATTCAATATAAAGATCAACTTTTACACTCATTGGCATCTGATAAGCATGGATGGCAAGAAGAACAAACAAATCCATTTTGGAACAAATCAAGCCAGACAGGTCACTAGAAGTAAAGGCCCTGTCACACCTGGCGACGGGGCTGGAGATGTCGGCAGCGACTGGCGGGTGCGCGCATGTTTTTGGCGCCCCGCCAGCGTCCCCATCCCCCATTTACAAGGAGCGACATCTCCAGCCCCGCGCCGGCGAGCTGTCAGGCAGCATTGCCACTGGGGTGTCTGAAATCCCCAGCAGCGATGCAGGACAATGGGAGCCTATAGCTCCCATCGCCTGACAGGTCGCCGGCGGCCGGTTACATGGGGCAATGTGTACACATCGCCCCATGATGGTTGCCTGGTTTCAGAGCACTGCTTTGAAACCAGGCGACCGCCTGGCGGCGCCGACATTGCCCCTTTACATGAGGCGGCGTAGGGCCAATGTCGCCACCGATAGGCTTCGGCGGCGATGTGGCCTGGTGTGACAGGGCCTTAAGGGTTACCAAGCTACAAGTTGCCTACTTTGGACCCATCATATGAAAAGAAAAATCACTGAAGAAGGACATAAGGCTTGGAAGAATAGAAGGCACAAGGTGAAGAGGAAGACCAGCAACCGATGGCTTGATACTGTGAAAATAATGGCGGAGAAACCCCTGGTGGACCTATCTAGGCTCACACAAGATCAATCTTCTTTCAGAGCATTTATCCATCAAGCTGTCTTGGTTCTAGATCAAGCCGAATGCCATAAAAAGCCCATTTTTCTCACACAAAAAAGTATATATCCTTTGCCTTAAAATGGTAAAAATTGGCTGCCTCCATTCTCTAATGTGGGCCAGTATGAGGGCCATCTGGGCTCTGGGTGCAGGCTGAAACACAACAGTCTGAAGCTCCGTAGTGATAGAGGTATGTATTCTTGCCAGTGTGGTTTGAATTGTGTAAGTGGTGTGACATTACTGTGTAAGTATATCCAGTCGGTGGTACTGGTGTCCTTTTCCCTTTTAGTGATACTGGATGGCACAGATGACAGAGCAAAGAAAACCTAAACTGTAAGTCCCAACTCACAAACCATGTCCTCTCACCTCTGAAGAGTCCTGGCACCAGCTTATATACAATGTCTTGCAATGTTTTATCCGACCTAAACAAGAATATATTGTAAAGACATGCACAATCCATAATAATACATGTGCCATATAATACAGCAAGGTCACAAATCATTGATAGGATTAACAAGTATAGGATAAATTAAGAGGAGGAAAGGGTTACATAGTTTCTAATATGGAGATCATTATTGCAATGTATATGTCATATCCCAGATGTCCTATCACGGTACAGAAATAACAGAATAAAAATATATATCATGAGAGTCAACAATCCTGGATAAGGATGACGCATCTTACATAGGCTGTAATGGTGCTCCTGTCATAGTCACACGGCTATCCCGATAGATAAATGTAATGAAATCATCTACATCCGAGCTGACATTAGCGCTATGACTTCTAGTTATCCAGGAGCTACGCCGGATCCCAGCTAATCCCAATAGACTCCACTGACTGTAATAGGGTCTGGTCAGGGGCCTGATACCATAGAAGACAAGGGCAGACTAGAATATGATTGTATGCTTGGCATCTTAAGTACCATCAGCCACTAATGCCCAGGTATAAATGACGGGCTCTTTAGAGCCAGCAGCATGAAACGTGACAGCTCTCAGCGATACTAACCTAATGCTCAGAAGAGGGCGTCCTTTGTGCACCTGAGAGTCACACATGGGGCAGAATTTGTGGGCCTCTAGGTAGCGCAGGATGCATGTCTTGCAGACTGTGGAAAGACAATAATTAGGCATTAGCGTGCTGGCATCATAGTGTGCAAGATGGCATATAGGAACAGACCACTAATTAATGCCAACAGGCCCCCACACCAAGGAGGATCCAAGGGGCTCTCCCTGAGTGGAAGATGACTATGGGCGAGTTGTATCACATATGAATACCCTTTAGTTACATTGGAACTATGAGGACAGCATTATAATGAGTTATGATTAGTACAATTATATGCTCTATCAAGATTGATGGTGGGTGTTGGGACTTGGCAATACCTTATAACTCATTGGATTTATCCTTTTAAGCACGTGGTTCATGGTTGCACCTTGGACCCTATGGTTGCGCTGCTAATATAGTGCATCTTTACTCTTGATAACTTTAATGGGAGCGTGATGCATTAGGGTTCCATACTGGGACTCTGTCCTATTTGTGTAGGGCGAATTTGGTTAACTAAAGAGAAATAAAGCTCACCCAGGTATGATACATTCAGTGCTGGAACCCCTCTGTGAAGGGAAGGTTACTATCAGCCCCTGCTCTCTTGCCTGATCAGTGTCACTAGAATGTTTATTATATTTAATGTTAGGCTGCGTTCACACGCTGCGTATTTGGCGGTAGGGGTATTTGCTCCAAAAATGCATGTGCATCTGCATTTTTCTGCAAAGTGAATGGACATTCACTTTGTGCCATTCAGACGTCGCGTAATTTTAGCAGCGTTGTTGGAGCAAAAACGCGTGCGTAAAAAGAATGAACCTGTCAATTCTTTCCAGTTTTTTACTATTATAACTATTGATGTGTTTTCGGCAATAAAGTAATAGCACTGCTCTACTTTTGAACTGAACAACCAGATGTAACGCCGCTACGGCATGACACCAAGCCAATGTCCGTCAAAACTCTACTCTAATGATTTCATGCTGGTAAGGATGTGTTACTACTTACAGGAATGCAGGCACTCCACAATGGTGGCAGCATCGATGAAGTACCCTCCACACAGAGCACACATAAGGTGCGGGTTCAGCTCCGTCATTTTGATCCGCATGGTCCGATGCATTGTGCAGCAGGGGGAAGGGGTGTGGGGAGGGGGACTGTGCCCAAAAAAAGAGAAAAAATATGGAATTTATTATGCAAATGCAAATGTAAACCGAAAGGGGCAGTAAAAAAGGGTTAACAGGGATAACCCAATGTAAATAAATCCCCTATGGGAAAAGGGCGGGGGCTTAGACGTCCCCTGTGGATCTCAGATTGGCCTCTCTTTTAGACATGGCTAAAAACCCACTCCCCCCTGGGGTATGGGGGGAAAAGGGCGGGCCCAAATTTGTATTGGGGGGGGAGGGGGAGAACAGACACGAGTGGGGGAAAGAGTTCTCACTTGATCCAGTTTTAAAAAACCGGGAAAATTGTTATACAAAGGTTTTTTTTCCCCCAGTGGCACCCTGTTAAAATGTCTCCCTATACCCATCCAACCCAACTGACCCCAGAAACAATCAGATTTTTAAGCCTATGTTCACACTCATCTTTTCCAGTGGCCAGAATTGTCCATTTTTATAGCGTTTTTAGTTTTTTTCCTCTTTTTTTATTTTCTTTAAACGTTTTTTTTCTTTGGGGTTTTCTTGATCACGTTTAATCCTTTTAAAAAATTTAAAAAAATACAAACATTTATTTAAGCAAAAGAGCTGACAAAATGCCCCAAAGATACAACTGGACATCCTTTCCCGGGGTCTTTTTTGCCTCTCCCTTGACTTGTATGTAAAGTATTGAGCATCTTCCCCGCAAAAAAAATACCAGAAGAATGTAGATGTCACTTCTATTAACGGTTGGGAATTTTAAAAACTTGAAAAAGGCTTTTCATGTTCCCCCAAAACCCATAAACCGGGAATTAGGGGATAATTATCTGCAGGTGAAGGCATTTCTGGACATAAAAGGTTCCCCCTTAGAGACGTTCAAAAGCCTGAACACTGGGGCAAGACGTTGTTTTCTATATAAATTAACAGGATTGGGCTTTGATTGTTGCTCAAAAAACGGTGGAAAAAAAGGGCACAGTGTGAAAAAAAACCAATTCATATAAAAAGGGAGTAAATTACAGTCTGCATCCTTTTAGTTTGCATGCTGGGCGAAGCCCTAGGTGTGCACGCATACGCCACATGGTATTTGCTGGGCGGCAGTCCCCGGGTCCCCGACTCCGGGGGGGGGGGGGGTTTTCCGGCTCCCAGACGCT